>NW_019014634.1:1123344-1142539 GCF_000150535.2 Carica papaya
CAATTATCTTTTTATTCAAAAGGTTTTTATTTTATATAGTTTTTATTCGTATGAAATATATAATAAATAAATAAATAATTATAGTTAAAATATACAAGAAATAAAAATATAAGATACATATATAATATAGTAAGCATAAGCTTGAGCATATTTTTCTATGAAAATAAATAAACATATAATATAAATTGAAATATTATTAATTAAAATTATTAGTTTTAATAGTTACTGAGCACATAAAAATTAAAAATAAAAGACAGACGTATTTATCAAAAATAATAAATTTCTTAATAAAAAGAATCGAAGTATGTATTTTTCAATATGGACAAAAAAACTAAATTGAATAGAGCATGTTCAATATAGATTATATCAAATCAAACATCGTTTGATATTTATTTATTTTATAAATAACATATTTTAAAAATAAAAAATAGATCTATTTCAGTCTATGCTTCGGATTAAAGCTTTATTCATCGACATAATTTCATTTTAATATATAAATTTGTTGGTTAATATTCATAAGTCAATAGGGATAGAAAGAAAAAAGGCAGAGATTTTGAATTACTTGTTATCGTTTACAATATGTGTGTGTGGGGTGGTGAATGATGAAGCATGCAGCAGATAGGAGGAGGGAGATTTGGTTATGTTTCAAAATTTGAAAAAAGGGTAGGTGAAAAATAATGTAATTATATGTGTTTATAGTAGGATTTTTATTTTTGGGATGATGCCACGTGGGTTGGTGCATGAGGCAAACAAAATCATATCCCAAAGTCATAATCTTATACCCAACTCGCCAACCTCACATATTATATATACATACATATATATATATAGTTGCCAAAATTAATAAAACATAAAAATAATTTGAAACTGCGTTTACTTTTTATCTAGAAAATAAAGATTTTTTTTTATTTTAAAAAGAAAGAAAGTCGTTGTGTTTAATTATTTTTATTTTATAGAAAAAGGAGAATCTCTCACATATTTGAATGGCGACAAATGAAACACACCCATTTAACTTTAAAAGGTTTTGGAATACCCAATTTTATCACCCTAAACTACGCTTTCCCTAATCTCTTTTACCCATTTATTAATTATAATTAATTATCCGATGATCCGGTGTGGTTTGGTGCACCGTAATACTACCTACCTGTTTTTGACTTTATCATTGTAAGAATGTCGGGGATATTTTAGTCATTTAACGAAAAGGTCTTAAAATATCCCAACCAAGTTGGCTTTGACTTGTGGGACCAATATTATTAATAATTCAATTTAAAATTAATCTAATTTTATGTAGTTAATTGATGGGCTAATTTACTCCACTGCGCATACTTGTTTTGTCCTTCCTTAAGTTTGTAAATATACAGTATACGTTTCGAGAAAGAGAAAATTAGGAATTTAAGAATTAAAGTGTAGTAAGAAATTATTAAAATACTAACATATTAAAATTGCCTTTAAAAAAAAAAACAATAAAACATATACGCAGCTTTAATTTTAATTTTTCTTCTTTTTTTTTTTTAAAAAAAAATTTATTAAAATAATTGAAGACAAACCATTTTATAACCTTTTAAAAAAAAATAAATAAATAAAGTCGTTTATAATATATATAATATGACACGGTAGACCAAACAACTAGGGTTCCCTTTAGGAAGGCAGAGACCAAATAGAGACAGGAACCAATTTGTTTGGTTTCACGGCAAAGGCAAAACGCACCGTTTCTAAATAAATAAAAAAGCATATATAAAACAAGTGTTAGTATTTTTGGACATTAACTCTGATTATCCCGAAATGTCCGTTCACGGGTCCTAGTCCTCTTCGCCCCATCATTTCATTTCTAATTATGACAATGACCCCTCCCCTTTACCCACTATTACCCCTACTTTCTCACTTTATTTACACTCCTGCCACTCCATCCCTTTCCACATTACAAAAGAAAAAGTAGTTCTAATAATTAGACTACAACGGATTAATTGCGTGCTGTGGGTTTTCCTTTTTTTTTTTTTTTAATACGCCGACGTTTCAATTAGTACTTGCATGGTGGTGATGATGATGATGATGATGATGATGATGATGATGATGTTGATAATTATATAACAAGGATGGCATGACTATAAGCCCGTTTTGACGTTGAAAGTTGAAACCTCTCTTCCACTTTAAATATTTTTTTTGTCTGCTACATAACGCCGTTATCAGCCGTCACTTTCCTATATATAGCCACCTTCTTCTAATCCTTTCACTTCACAATATTCAACGTTCGCAGTTTTCAAATACCTGTTCCCTCCCTCTTTCTCTCTCTCTCCCCCTCTCTGCATGTAAAAAGGCTGTTTGCAAGTGAAAGTTTTAAATGGTTGCGTGAAGAGCAAGCCTGGTATATTTGTTGGTGGTGTAGTTGTTGTCATTGTTTTCTGTTCAGAATATCTTAACCTGGTTTCTTTTCTCGAAATGGGCAAGAAAGATCAGAGAGATCAGAAAGGGAACGAGAGACTTGAAGCTGTTCTTGATCTTCTCAGGAAACAGTCTCCTCTCTCTGTCAAGCAGGTCGGTTTTCACTGTTCATATTTCTCTGTTTTCTTTCTCATTTTCTTTTTAATATGAACATACTGCATGGGCACCTTAGTTCAGATCTTTCTCTGCTGCCATATTTTCTTCTTCACCTCTTCTTTTAGTACTATTGGTTCTTCTTTGGTCTAAACAGTTCTTACACTATTCATGGGTTTGGCTAATGGTTTTCTTCAACGTTATATATTGTGAAGCTAGGTTTTCCACTGAAGTGTGAAAATTATTATGTTTAAACAGGAGAAGTTCTGCAACAACGCTTGTGTTGAGAGGTTTCTGAGAGCAAAAGGTGATAATGTGAAGAAGGCTGCTAAGCTGTTGAGGGCTTGCCTTTCTTGGAGAGAGAGCTTAGGCATTGGTACTAGTTCTATTCTTCTTCTTCTTCTTCTTCTTCTTGTCATTCTTGTTGCTTCAGAAAAGCCTTCCAAGCTCTTGCAGCTGCTATCTTCTCTTTTTATATGCATCTTCTTTCCTTTTTGTTTTGTTTCATTGGAATCTTGCTTTTTTAGTTTTTCCATTTTTGAATTGAACGATAAAGTTGATACCCCAGTAATCATTGACCTCACTAACTCAAAAACTTTTTTTTTTTTTTCCAACAAAAGGAATTGCTTTTAATCTTAAATCCTGATTTTCGTTTTCGTTTGATGATTTGAACTCAGAGAGCTTGATAGCAGATGAGTTCTCTACCGAACTTGCTGAAGGAGTTGCTTACGTCGCTGGTCACGACGAAGAATCCAGACCTGTTTTGGTATTTTACATACCTTGTATAATCCTTTTTCATTTTTGAAAATTTGTTTGAGAACTATATATAAGCCGATATAATTCTTTCGTTGCAGATTTTTCGTATCAAGCAAGATTACCAGAAGTTTCATTCACAGAAACTGTAAGTATAGCCAAACAACCCCTTTTCTCTTTCTAGTTTCCTGGGTTAATCACTCTGGAAAACGTGCAGTTTTTACTTATTATATTTTTGGTTTCATATTTTGAAAACTGGAAATCAGATTTACTCGGTTGCTGGTGTTTACGCTGGAGGTGGCGGTAGGGACCATGCCAAAAAACGTCGAGCAGTTCGTTTTACTTTTTGACGCAAGTGAGTTCACACCCTAATTACTATAATATCCCTCAAGAATCAACCAAGAAGCAATTAAAACGGAGTATATACTTTATGGTAATTCTAAGCGGTGTATATCGCACGCTGCAAAAGCATGTCGGAGTCCCGGCAGGGTCTGAAACATCTTCAGAAAATTGTCCGGAGTGCCCCTCATGTGTCTCGTTCATTACCCCATTATTGGCTCCGGATTTCAGGGGTATTATCGGGAATTGCAGATACAAAGATTATACTTCCCACTTTTTCCTAGAATTGGTCGATGATCTCAACAGTCGTCTCCCAGACATCCTTAAAATTTTTGATTCTCCAACTTCTTTTTGACAATGCCCCGTAATAGACGTAGTTATGCTTTTGCAACCAAATAATAAATAATTAATTACACATGCTCTGCTAATTACTCAGGCTTTATCAATTTTTATCTTCTTTAATTTGATTTATTGGAGAATAATATGGTTTGATTACTTACAAATGCAGGCTTTTTCAGATCAGCATCGGCTTTTATGAATTTATTACTGGCGACACTGAAAATCGTAGGAGATTACTATCCTTTCCGTCTTTACAAAGCATTTGTCATTGACGCACCTTCTCTCTTCTCTTATCTCTGGAAGGTAATTTCAAATCTTCATCTCTTGATTTACGCTAATCATGATCGGGTGATTTCACCTTTTTTTTTTTGTCCTGATGTTGAACCAGTTGTACAGTTTCTGGTACTGTTGACCATCTTATATTGGGTTTTGTTTTGTTTTTTTAAAAATTGGGTCATCAGAGTTTAGTCAAATCTTGTACACTACTTTTCTCCCTGTGGGACCTTAATTAATTATCTCTTCAGGTTCAAAATCATTTGATAATCACCAGTAACTTTAACGTTTAAACCAAAGTGAGATTCATGACATTGAGGGCCTAGAAAAGCATTTTTCAAAGGGATTGATTATACAGTGTATGTTAAGTAATTTATAATTATTATAATAATAATAATATGGTTGTAGGGCGTCCGTCCGTTTGTTGAGCTATCAACGGTCACGATGGTGGTATCGTCTCTAGACTTTGAAGAATCACTTGAGTTCAATGACTTCTCTTACTACCCACGAGCCGCATCTCTCCGTTTTGACTCCTCGTCAACCAAATCAACGGCCAAGATTGGCTCTTGTTCCTCCTCCAGATTCTCCTTCACAGTTTCCCACCACTTCGACTCACTCAAACCTTGGTACCTCACTTTGACCGACACGTCAGCTTCCAAGGTGGGACCTACATCCCCGTCTCCTCTAGGCCCTGCTCTCATCTCCCCTCTTAACGCCAGGTCGTTGTCCTTCGCATCTCCGGCTGCCAGGACCCCTCGCGGCAGTAGCTATACCAGGGCTGCAAGGAAGAGCTTGTTCCCGTCAACTCCTTTGCCGGAGAAGACGACGGTCAGGACCCCACGTCCCTCATTCCTGCAATCACCGGCGACGTTCTTCCGCAGGGATTACCACTTCAGCACGAAGGCGGATAAGTCACGAGAATCGTTCTTGCCATTCTTGAAATTTTACAGGAGGCCGTACGATGAGATGATATACAGGTCAAAGATGCGGCCCCCACTTGGTGGACTGATTTCCATCGTGTCTCCTCAGCTGAGACGCCGCCACATGTCAGTATCTCAACGGTTCTGATTGCTTTAAAGGGAAAACAAGCTTGAGATCAAGGAGACTGATCAGTACATAGGGCAACTACTATAAATTACTAGCCACAATTAACTACATGTGTCAATGGCACTAGCACTAATAAATTATATATTGATTAAAATATTTGTTTTGTTTTCTTATCTTTGGGTGATATATATTATTATTAATATTTCATTAACTCGTACGTGCGGCATGCATCATTAATCAATAATAAGATTAATGTATGGAAGTGGCAATTTTATTAAAGAGACAACGTACGAGGTGGGATGTGAATTGGTGTGCATCTTGTTCATTTTTTAGGTCTTGAGTAATTAAAGGTAGTCTACGGGTTTTGGGTCGTTGAAACTTGGGAAAAAGACACCGTGGTCTTGACGGTGAACATTGCATTGGAACTGATCTTAAAATATAATACACACACACACACACACATATATATATTATGCATCAAGAAAACCAAAAGTACTATATATGAATAGAGAAATAGGAGTGATCTCTTTCATTTCCAATTTAATATTTATGTGCTTTATTTTTAATTGATATTCGTTGACTGTTGTGAATTAGGGTTTAGAGTATTTTGAGGAGAGAATCTGTATTGGAGTAGTACTGTATATATGCATATTAATAATCTAAAAGGTTCGATTTTTAATATAAGAATGGCATATGGTTGACATATTTTTATGCGTAGGTTTCGACGTTGGCAGTGTTTGGCTTAGAATATGTGTCGTGTTATATATGTAAGAAGTCAAATTTACTTCTGAACATATTCTTACATGCAAATGCTAGGAGAAGATTAGAAGTGAGAGTTTTTTCTTTTCTTTCCATTTTCTTTTGGATGTTGGGAATTGAGCACAGTAGATACATATATAATATTATAATATTCATGTACGTTTATATTTGTTTATATTGAAATAAGTACGTAGTGAGTCATTGAGATGGGAGAGGTGTTTGTCGTGTTGCCAAGTGTCGTGGAGGAAGGAAAGTTGTGTGAGAGGTAGGGTGACGTTAGAGAGTTCTTTGGAGTGGTTGTATTTGGAAGGTAGTGATATAATTTGAGGTTTGTAATTTAGCCTGAGAGTCGGAGAGTTCATATAGATGTGGACAAGAGGAAGCAGTGAAGATGTTGGTATTTGGAGTTTATTCTTTGTTTGCTAGTGAGTTTCATTTGTTTCAAGACTTCTTTTTTTTTTTTTTTTATCCACAGAATCACCAGTTCATTATATCATATGTATGTGTGTGTATATATATATACACACCACTTATCTGGGAAAAAAAGAAAGAAAAGAATAAGAAAAAAAAACAAGAGAGCCAGTTGATATACAGATGATCCAAAATATTAATTATCATCATATTATAGTATTGAAACTTTAGATCATATGTACATATATAATAAATGTTACAAGTGATTCCTCCTCCCCTATACAATCGAACTTAATTATCATCTTAAGTAATTTTACACCATCCATCTAATAACTCGTGACTAATATAAGTGTGCCAACAAGCCAAATAAAATAACATTGTTGCTGTAAGTGGGTGCATACCAAGTATAGCAAGCTTTTTGACAACACCATTATGCGTATTGAGTAATGTCACTTTGGCATTTCCCGTCTTTAGCTTCTTATTATTTCCAAAGATAATGCGGTTAATATCTTTATCCAAAGTATCAAAACAGTTCATGATCTATGCATAAATGCATAGAAATAACGAAATTCATCTTCCAACCGGAGCCACTTTCCTCAATGCTCTTTCTCGTTTGTTGATTCGCCATTATCTTCATCAATCTTCTTCCTTCTTTTGTCTTTTCCTCATAATTATTTAAAACTATTCATGTCCTCTTTAAACTCAATGTACTTCTATTTTTTAAAATAAAATAAATAAATTTGATTAAACAGTAATCAATAATTTAAGGCACTTATACCATATAAATACATTTTTAAGACACCACAAAAATCTTAAACTTCGGCGAAGGTAACACTCATACGAGACATAGTCATAACAATAGATGCCTCATACAATAGTGGCAAAAAAAAAACTTAAAATCGTGAATACTATATACAATTTTTGAAGGCGATTTAACTAAACATCTAAATAGATCAATACTTAATAGAGTACACAAAAAGAGAGGTCATGGGTACAAATTCGCTCTCAAGAATTTGGCAGCACAAGTAATAATAAAATAATACCACTATAACTACATTTATAATAGAGTGAATGTTAAAGTTATTATATGATGATACACTTTTGAAGAACAATATTCTATTCATAAAATAGAGCTATTAAAGATATTTTTAAAGAATAGTTTCATAGTTGAACAATGTGTATTCAAGCATCGTAAAATTAATTAACATGTTGTCATAATATTTGCTGAACTAAGCTAAAACTTTAGTAATTTGATATAAAAAAAAAAGACATGTAAATAATCCTTCGATTGTTTAGACTGAAGAATCAATCAATACTTGAATAAAGACAAAGTAGAGTTCTTAAACATATGATGGAAGAATTTATCACCTCACCTCTTGTGACAACAAGATGGTTCCACATAATCTCCATCAAATAAAAACATTCTTTAGAGATGTAAACGAGAACGCTTTCAAAGGTTAATCTTATAGGCAAAAATTAAAATAATTACTTCACAACTTTAAGCCAAACTTTAATTATGATTAACCGACACTTCTTAAATAAACTAAGTCACTAATTAAAAATAAGGAGTTCAAGAATTTTAACTCAACAAACAACACATTAGAATTAAATTTATAAATTCGTAAACACTCATTCCAATTCTCTCATTTTTACCTACCATTTTTTTTTTTTTACATCTTATACTAGTTTCTATCTACACGCATAAGTTCCCATATAGACTTTTGTACAAAATAATAATTATTAATTTTTATACCACTTGTATAAGCCCAAATACTCTCATTATATTTGCCTCCTAGGTACATAAAAAATTTTGAACTCACACCTTTAACCTCGTCATCGACTATTAATCACACTATCATTTCTTATTCCACCTATTTATTATCTATTGTTTAATGACATTATTGACTTTTTTACTAACATTCAAATTCCTAAAACATCTTATCTCTATTTTTCATGCTAAATTTAGTATTTAAAGTAGTCCTTAACCATTTTAAATTCACACTTCAAGTTGCTTAAAATCAAAGAGACACATCAAATAAAATGGTAGACTAAAGAAAATTATAAAAAATACGACAAATACGTAATCAAGTCATATAATTTTTATGTATGTTATAATTTAATTCTAAAAATATTGTTGGTTATAATTTAGTATTTATACTTTAATTTTATTACAAATATATGTTTTAATCAAATATTATTATTTTATTTAAAAAGAAAATATAAGGGATTTACATCTTGTTTGGGAGTACAAACACAAATATAGTTGTTATTTTATCGCCTCATTTGGTTGATGCTTTTCTACCACCACCTCCATTCTTGAGTTTAATACATCTTCAATAATATTTAGAAAGATCAGGGTCATCAAAGAGGAGATAGATTTAAATGTTAAGAGAAGAGATGGTGCTGACATAGCAAGAGAGAGCTTTATGACAGATTTGATAAAAGCTTATTGCTACTCCATGAAATTGATCAATCTATATAATAGTTAGAGTAAAATCTCATGGTGGTCGGGCTGCTAAAGAACAATACGGTTTTGGTGCTTGACATTTATGCCTCTCAATCATATTTGATTTCTAATTAGAGAAAGAAAATTTTACATTCAGATATAAGATCTCAAAATGTTTATCCTAAGATTTGCATACTATATAATAGGAGAAGATATAGATTTTGAGTATTGTATTCTAATTCCACATTAACTTTTATATAGTGTTAAGTTAAATTATTTTAGGAGAGATTTTGGGTATGTTTTCCTTCAACAAAGTTTAGAAATAAATTTTATAATGTTTTTACAAATATTTATGAGTGAATCAATCTACACAAAATATCCAAATATAAATGAATCGTGTGGACTATGAAGGCCCAAAAATAATTTTATTTTAATGGGTTTTTGAAGCCCGAAGATACATAGAAATTTTAGCAAGTAAACATCAAGTGAGTTACGAAATTAAAAACCCACTACTTAGAGAAGATGAAAAATACTAAAAATGATGTTAAAAGAATTAAAAGTTTGATATATATATACATCGCTGGAATTACAAAATATTTATGTGTGAAGGTTATTCATTTAACACATAAAATTTCATCTTTTTAATTTCTTGTTATATTATGGAATTTTTCTTTTTGAGAAATGTATTAATTACTCCTACTTTCTCTCTATTTAAAAAGATACTATCATGTTAATTTTGTTTTGATATATTTAAAAATTATTTTTATAAACAAATTAAAATAAATAATTATCATATTTATGTAATATTTGGACTCAAAATTTAATTCGAGATTAATTTTAATATAAAAAATTATTTTTAAAATTAATAAATTTTAATTTAATATAAAATTATGAAAAAAAGAATTTAAGAATAAAATTGAAAATAATTTTTTTTAAAAAAGTTGAATACTTAGTATCACTTCTATTTTTAAAATTAAAGTTTATGGTTAATACTTAATACTTACGCATTCATATATAATTATTATTGAAATTTAAAAAAAAAAATTAGAACTGATTTTAAAAAGAAAAACAATAATGTATACGTATAAAGACCTAGCAAACTATTGATTTAACACTTCATTTATCGTTAATAATATATTTATTGTTATTTCATAATGATGTATTATAAACTTATAATTTGATTCATAATATTTAATTTATTAAAATAACTAAATTTAATTTTATTCTAATAAACTCCTACTAATACAAAAAATATCACACGATTTTTTATTTAGAATAATTGTAATAAGTTATTATTCAACTTACATTTTTTTCATACGAAATATAATTCAACCAGCCTGCTATGCCATGACAGCCGTCTTTTAAGGAAATTACCACGTGGTTCCGTCAGGAATCCAGACCCTTCTCGCGATCACTAGTAACTCTAATTACTATTTTCTTTTATATTTAAAATAATTACTTTTTATAATATACGGCAGCGTTTCGGCCATAAACTCCCACTTCGCACATCTAACGCTCGTAATTTTCCAGCCTCTTCAATTCTATTGGATAAATCTCAAATAGTCAACTTAAATTTGAAGTTCCATTTTGATCACGTGTAGCTGCACATACAGGATTATCCATTTTCGAAATCATTTCAGGAATATAATTAAATTGAGCGCCTTTTCTCCGTCTCTCTGGAAACTCTAGGACGCGACCACCTTCATTCCCTCCCCGACTCTTTCACCCTTTTTCTTCACGGAATTCGTCTCTTGCAGTTCATTCGACTGCGTCTTTCTTTACTTTCTTCTCTCGATTCTTCATTCGCATTTCTCTTTGCTTTGCCACAGCAGGTTTGTGTAGCTCTCAAATCCCTTGGTTCTCAGTACATTTATTGTTTTGCTTGCTTTTTATGCATTGATTATCTTTTGAGTGTCATCTTTTGCTGCTTTTTTGGTTTTATTCTGTCGGTATTTGTCTGCTTAGGAATTTATTATCTGTTTAACTGCTAGATCGTTCTTACTTTCTGTTATGTGCTTGAGACAGCCTGTTAATTCGAGGTTTGAATTCACATATATGTATGAGTTTTACGCTTGTGTGCTTGTGTTTATGTTTCTTTCTATCAATGTATTATTATGTTTTTAGCTAGCATCAAATTTCTTACCGCTGCAAGACCTATTCATTGAAGCTATCACGGACTTGTAATTAAAGTAGGTTTGGTCATTTGTGTTCGTGAATTTGCGGAACACGTTCATGAATTGAATATTGAACTGTTCTTGTTGCAATCGACTATAAAAGTGAAGTGAAATGGTAAATAAAAAGATGGGAAAGAAGAGTTTTCCTGTTATTTTCCATTTTTTTTTCTCCTGTTAGTTTTTGTTTTTCTGGTCTGTATTTCCTAGATGATTTAATGATGAATGGAACCCTGAAGAAAGGATGCTTGTCCTGGAAACATATATACATATATGAATTTATGTATGTTTGAAAAAATTAGGTACCAACGGAAATTGTTGCATGGGCCTTTTGGGTTTCCCCTGTAAATCTATTATCAGAAAAGTACCTAATAATTTTTTCATACATACATAAATACATATATATATATATATAATAGTACCTTATAATTGTTCGTTAAAAAACCTAGGTGAATTACTCCAAAATTAAGTTTAGGTACCCTTTCTAGAGTTTCATTGACAGGATGATGTTTTAGTTGTTACAGATAATTTTATTTGTTTCTATTTGCCACCTTAGATTTACTGTGTCTCCTAAGAACTACTACTATCAAGGGGTCGGCTGCAGATTGGGTTATGTCTGAGTACAATAATCTTTATGGTATTTCCTCGGTTGTCAGGCCATCATTTCATCTTTGTTGTTGTGTGATTTGTGATTGGATGACTATGCAAAAGTAGAGAAATCAGGAGCTTGATATTCTTCAGGCTCCCATCCTAAGGTCTAATGAAATTGTTGTTTCCGACTTGATAGAGGGTTATTCTCTTGTATGATGCAAATATTAGTATAGGTTAAACTGCAATAAGAATAGGTTAGGAATCATCTTGCATTCTCTTAGTGGCAGAGAATGTGATTTGGTGCCCCAGACTTCCCTTGATGGCAGTTCTCTGGAAGTTTTCCTACTAGGTTTCATTCCTGGTGGGAAATTATTAGAACATTTTCCAATAATGCTTGGATGATGATTATATATGTATAAACTGAAATCCATTTCTTGTTTAGAAACAAAGTGACAGCTGGAAATTTTCTGTATGTCTTTTTTCTGTCTATTTCATTTGTTTGTTTTTCCCCTTTTCCTGTGTTGTTGTCTTTAAGTGCTCTCTTCACAAATAGAAAGAGAAGGTCCTAAGTTGAATGAGCTGAGGTTACAATTTCTCCTGAAAATATTCTTGACAATGAATACAAAGAAAAGCTAATTTGTAATGAATGTATGCTTGTTTCATTTACCATAAAGTTTTATTGGTATGTTGCTGAAGGATTCATCAGAATTCAGAGATGGCTGAACCAGAATACACTGTTGCATCTGATAATGAAACAAGTGGGAATGAGAAATCTTTTGCTACTTATCCAGAAACTGCTATTGGAATTGACATTGGTACATACACGTCTAGTGTTGCTGTCTGGAATGGATCCCAAGTGGAGATTCTTAAGAACGCTAGAAGCCAGAGGATAATGCGATCATATGTTATATTCAAAGATGATGATACATCAAGTGGAGTAAGCAACTCATTCTCCCATGAGCTTGAGATGCTTTCTGGAGCTGCAATGTTCAACATGAAGCGCCTGATAGGCAGAGTTGACACTGACCCAGTTGTTCATGCCAGCAGTAATGTTCCTTTTCTGGTTCAAACTTTGGGCATTGGTGTCCGCCCATTGGTTGCAGTCTTGGTGAATAATGTGTGGAGGTCCACTACTCCTGAAGAAGTTCTTGCAATATTCCTAATAGAACTAAAAGCCATGGCTGAAGTTCATTTGAAAAGGCCCGTAAGAAATGTTGTCTTAAGCATTCCTGCTTCATTCAGTCGGTTCCAACTATCACGCATTGATCGAGCATGTGCTATGGCTGGCCTCCAAGTCCTCAGATTAATGCCTGAACCTACTTCTGTTGCATTGTTATACACACAACAGCAGCAACAGGCTGTACAAGGAAATATGGGAAGTGGTAGTGAGAAGATTGCTCTTATTTTCAACATGGGTGCTGGGTTTTGTGATGTAGCTGTAACTGCCACAGCTGGAGGGGTTTCCCAGATAAAAGCTTTAACTGGAGCTGCTATTGGAGGAGAAGATATACTACAGAACGTGATGCGCCATCTTGTGCCAAATTTAGATAGTCTTTTCTCTAACCATGGAATTAATGAGATCAAGGCTCTGAGTTTGCTTCGTCTTGCAGCCCAGGATGCTATCCACAGGCTATCCACCAAGAACAATGTACAAATTGATGTTGACTTGGGAAATGGAACCAAAATATGTAAGGTGGTGGACCGGGAGGAATTTGAGATGATAAATAGTAGCATATTTGAAAAGTGCGAGAGCCTTGTTGTTCAGTGCTTGCAAGGAGCAAAGGTAGAAGTAGAGGATGTTGCTGATCTAATACTAGTTGGTGGATGTTCATGTATACCAAAAATAAGAAATCTTCTCAAGGGTATATGTAAAAAGGATGAGCTTTACAATGGGATCAACCCGTTGGAAGGTGCAGTCTGGGGAGCTGCCTTGGAAGGAGCAGTTACTTCAGGCATTTTTGATCCCATGGGAAGCTTGGATCTTTTAACAATTCAGGCGACACCTCTTGGCATTGGAATTCGAGCTGCTGGAAACAACTTTGTACCCATTATTCCGAAGAACAGCACAATGCCAGTTCGAAAAGAGTTGGTCTTCACTACTGTTAGTGACAACCAAACAGAGGCAGTTATTGCTGTCTACGAAGGTGAAGGGAAGAAAGTGGAAGACAATCATCTGCTAGGATATTTCAAAATACTGGGAATCCCACAAGCACCAAAAGGAGTTCCGGAGATAAATGTGTGCATGGATATCAATTCTTTAAGCGTACTGAGAGTGTTAGTTGGAGTGATGCTGCCTGGGACTCAACATCCTCCTGTTCCTGCGATTGAAGTAAGAATGCCAACAGTCGAAGAGGGCCATGGTTGGTGTGCTGAAGCTTTACACAGGATTTACGGGTCAAATATGGAGTTGGTGACAGTTAAAAGGAAGATATAAGAGAGGTGATAAGAAAAAGAATTGGCAATGCTTTTCACATTTCTTTTCTGTTTTTTTCTCTTGTGCCAGGAGTTGTGAAGGTGAGTAAGTGCTTCTTTACTGTAAAAAGATTTGTCGTTATTGTAACTAAATGAAACAGTACATGTTCGGAGCTGTTTTTGTGGTGCTTGTAAATTCCAAAATGGTTTTGATATGATTCACTGGATAAGTAGTTGCCGTAACATTTTGGTCTTCTTTTGTTTGGCATCTGCACCAGAACGTAGGGGAACAGCAGTCGTGAATTAAAGATATGTGAGCAGAAAAATATATAACTACGTCTCTTTTTTATGTGCGGTTCCATCCTAATATCTTGGTCTCATGGTGGTAACTAAAACTGATTTTGCAGTGTCCTACTTTTTAGAGGGGCAAAATGGAGAGAAGGTAACTCTTCCATTCTAATATATATATATATATTTAATGCGTGTACCGGTTCACTAATCCAAACCAAGAAATCCACTTCCTTGCCCAGCCTGGTGCCTAAATCTTAACTTTTCAACGAGCTTGCTACCTTTTAGATTTTTTGGCACACCAGCCTAGCCCGATCCATGGTAACAAAAGACCAAACCCTAGTCTTCTTTGCCTGACTCTCTTATTCAGCATTAATAGCTACTAAACCATCTTCATTCTCCAGTTACCTTTTTCGGCCTTATGAATCCATACTAGCTAGTTTATTGCTTCAAAATTCGGATCATTCATTCAACGAAATGCTAGCACTGCAATGCACCTTGCTTCAGTTGCCTTTGTTTTCAATTTTGAGAGGTAAAGCCCCATCTCAAAGTTAGTTAGAGAGTGAATCATTGTTTTCTGGCTTTAAAATGTAGAGCCAAACATGATTGAGAACACATACATATAAAGAACTAGAAGTGAGCACTGAATAGAATTGAAGACTGAAAATCGGAGAGTTTTAGAAAAAAGAAGAAATCTGATTAAAATATTTTATTTTAAAAAGTTATAAATCAGTTGGGTTTGATTGAAACTGAATGAATGAATTGACGAACTTACTTGTTCTTATATCGTTGGATTCAATTTAATTTTAAATTGATGAATATTTTTTGTTGAATCATAAATTATCTATTAGAGAAAATAACCTGAAAATAATTGTTAAATAACACCTCAATTTTTTTCTTGAAAAAATTCATTTTCATGGAAATGGACAATGCAATATGAAATTTTATTTTCAAAAGAACTAATTCTCTCACAATCGAAGGTGTATCTACGAAGTCTGGCTCCCTATGTGCGCAAAACCAAAGTGGAGAAGGAGAACGCGCGCTGGAGAAGACGAACTAGTGCGGCAGCACCCAGTTTATGCAAGGCTCGATTTGCAGCGTTCTCGGCGTGTTTTCGACGCGTTTTTACCAGATCCGTCAAGTCGCACGTTTCTATGCATTTTTTGGTGTTTTCTTGCAGTGATAAGAGGCAGCTGGCGGCCGTGCATGTGACAGTGAGTGGAGGAGCGCATGGCAGCGTGTGGATGAGCGTGGTAGCATGTGGAGGCACATGTTGTGTTCCGGTGGTTGTGTTTGATGGTTTTCTAAACAGTGGTGACTCTTTGAGTGTTTTTTGCTTTCTAATAGTATATTTTTTTCTCTATTTAGATTTTTGGTGTACAATCTAGGGATTCGATACGACATCAACAAAGTATAAGATAAAGAAGTTTGATGGTGGTACGAGTTTCAGTATGTGGAAGATTATAATGAGATCGTCCCTGATACTATAAGGTTTGTGGGGAGCAATTGAAGAAAGATATCCTAAGGATAAGAGAGTGTCAAAAAAGGCAAGTATGCAGGATAGAGCTTTATGTGCGATTTTTATGAGCGTTAATGACAATGTTATGCAAGAGATTATTGAAAAAATTTCAGCTTCAGCTGTGTGGAAGAAACTGGAAGATTTGTACTCTGTAAAATCGCTGACAAACTGCATTTATTTGAAGAAAAAACTTTATAATTTAGAATGAGTGAAGATATACCTATTAAACAACACTTTGATGAGTTTAATTCTGTAATTATAGACCTGAATAACATAGATATTAAGATTAAAAATGAGGATCAAGCATTGATCGTTTTGTGTTCATTACAATTTTCTTATTAGATTTTTATTGATACTTTACTGTATGCGAAAGCTAGTATTTCACTAGATGATGTTAGCAATGCGCTAAAATCGAAAGAGTTACAAAAGAACTTTATTAAGTATAGAACAGAAGGGGAAGGTTTGGTAAGCAGGGGAAGGAACAAAGAAGGAACAAATCAAAATCTAGAGGTAAAAAAGAAAATTTGAGTGTGGGGAGAAGGGTCATTTTAGGAAAGATTGTCCCATACCGAAGAGAAAAAAAGAGCATGAGAGTTCTACTAATATAGTCGATAGGGATAATTCTAATGATAGTGATAGCAATAGTGTTGGGATAGTTCTATATGTGAATTCGGATCATAGAAAGAACTCCTGGATTTTTGATTCTAATGTTACATTCCAGTCCACATATGCATTGGTTTGCTACTTACAAGCAGATGAGTGGTATCGTGTATATGGAATATGACAGTTCGTTATTTGTAGCTAAGATTTGTAATATTAGATTAAGAATGTTTGATGGTATTATCAGAATATTAAGTGTTGGCATGTTCCTCAGATGAAGAGGAATCTAATTTCTCTTTCTACACTGGCGACTCAATGTTACAAATATCATGCAGAGAATGGTACTCTTAAAGTGTGTAAAAGCTTCTAGAACTCATGAAAATCAGTTTAGAATCTACATTGTATGTTTTTCAGGAAAATGTAGTTTCAGGGGAAGCTGGTGTAGCATCATGGAGTAATAATCAGAATCAGTTGTGACATCTACGTTTGGGTCATATGAGTGATAAGGGGTTATCCGTTTTGAGCATGCAAAGTTTGTTGAATACGTATAAAGAAGGAGCTTTGGATTTTTGTGAACACTGTATGTTTGATAAGCAGACTAGAGTGAAGTTCAATAAAAAGACAGTGCACAAAACCAGAGGTAAGTTGGATTATGTTCATTCTGACTTATGGGTCCATACAGAGTTTCCTCCAAAAGTGGTGTCAGATACTTTATGATTTGATTGATGATTACTCTAGGAAAGTATGGGTGAATTTTTTAAGATCTAAGAAAGATGCATTTTCAACATTTGTCAAATGAAAGACCATGATTGAGAAGCAAACAGAGAGGAAGATCAAGTATCTTAGGACTGATAATGAGTTGGAATTTTGCAATCATGAATTTAATGATTTCTACAGTACGAAAGGTATAATAAGACACCGCATTTGTGTTGGGACATCACAATAGAATGGTATTACAAAATGCATGAATAGAACACTTTGTGATAGAGCACGAAGCATGTTGTCTCATTCAGGTATGGGTCAAGAATTTTGGGTTGAAGCTTTGAATACTGTTATTTTTTTAGTTAATAAATATCAATCCACAACTATTAAGAATAAAACTCCTTTTGAGATATGGTCTGGGTCACATGTTGATTAATCTCAGTTGAGAGTGTTGGTTGTCCTGCTTATGCTCATGTTAGAATGATAAGCTTGAGCCGAAGGCAAAGACGTGTATATTTCTGGGGTATGCATCTGGAGTGAAAAGTTACAGGTTGTGGTGTAGTGATCCTAAGTCTTCAGGGTTGATTATCAGTAAAGATGTGATATTTAATGAGTCTACTTCATTAGATAGTCAGAAGAGGAAGACAATAGTAGAATCAAATCACGGTGTCAGAGAACAAACAGAATTTAAAGTTCAGTCTAATGGTCCAGAGAATGAAGTGCATAATCTTAATTAAGAAGGTGATAATGCACCTGATAACAACAACCATATAGTATTACAACAGGCAGGGAGAGAAGACAGATTAGACAACCACAGAGGTATGAGAATCTGGTTGCATATAACTTGTCAGTTGCGAGACCAGTTGATTTGCAGGAATCCGAGAGTTAAGATGCTGATAAGATGATTGGTATTGTGTGTGAAGAATTTGATGGTAGATGTCACTTTGTTCAAGGATCAAATACCAAGTTTAGGTGCAGCATAAACTTGGCTAGAGTATGTGATACTCAATAATGCCCCAGTAGGGGCATATTGGCAAGACGACGCGACGAGATGGTTAGCTGCTTTAATGATAGAGGAAATTCAAGTCAAGGGGAATATTTGTTGATGTGTCTTGAATTTTGGAATATTTATTTATATTTTGGGGATACTTTTTTTAGTTTTTTTTTGTATTTATTATGGAGAATATTTGATGTATATCCTATAGATTTTTATTTGTTAAGAACTCTGTTAGTCTCTCTATAAATAGGTTTACTAACCTATTGGTGATGTACTATCATATTATATAGTGGAATTCTTTCTTACGGGTCCTATCCATGGATGTAGGCACACTGTCGAACCACATAAAATACTTGTATTTTTTTCTTTATTCTTTTTCTTTGGTGTGATTGTGCATACTTTAGGGATTAATTTTTCTCAACAATTTAGTTCTTTCATAAAATACTAGATTAAATATTATGTGTATTACAACTTTGTTTTTGTAATATAGCATTGCAGCTTCAAGGTGATCAATCCTAAAATCACTCAAGAGATATATTATCCAAGTTAGTTCACATTATACACTTGTTATTACTTTATATCCTACTTTAATAGATGATTTGGAAACAATTTGCTGTTTATTGGATTTCTAAGATATTAGATAACTACTGAATAGAATGCAAAATCCCATAACAAACTTTCTCATGATGTGGAATCTAAGATCAACTAATGTGATAAAAAAACATCATATATACTCTAGTATTCATAATCATTAAACTCTCAACAAACTCTCCCTACTTGACCTATATTCAACTCGTGAATGTCAATCAAGGTGATTTAGATGAGGAGTTGAATTGATTAAACGCCACAAGATGGAATCTTGATATGTGAAATTAATTTAAGAGGGATTGACAAAACACGACATAACTTACGTTGATAAGTTGAATCAACACGACACTCGACAAATTGTGGAAGACCACACTCTTTAATAAGCACTCCCGATAGCAAAGACTTTAAAAATAAGCTTGAATACTTTA
>NW_019014634.1:1176503-1186746 GCF_000150535.2 Carica papaya
GAGGGGATATAGGTTGGTATAGCTGCTGTAAATTTAAAGGTTGGCAAGGGAACATTGCTGGTGTATGCGTGCAATGTTGGTGTGTGTGTAGCTAATAAGGTCGAGAGGTAAAGGAGTGAGTATGAGTCGCCGATGTTGGTGACGTGAGATAATAGTACCTGTGTGTGTGGGTGGCGTAATAAGGCCGAGAAGTAGAGGAGTGAGTATGAGTCGCCGATGTTGGTGATGTGAGATAATGGTACCTGTGTGTGTGTGCGGCCTAATAAGGCCGAGAGGTAGAGGAGTGAGTATGGGTCGCCGATGTTGGTGACGTGAGATAATGGTACCTGTGTGTGTGTGTGGCCTAATAGGGTCGAGAGGTAGAGGAGTGAGTATGAGTCGCCGATGTTGGTGACGTGAGATAATGGTATTTATGTGTGTGTGTGGCCTATTAGGGTCGAGATGTGGAGGAGTGAGTATGAGTCGCTGATGTTGGTGACGTGAGATAGTGGTGTCCGTGTGTGTGTGTGACCTATTAGGGTCGAGGGGTAGAGAATTGAGTATGGGTAGTCGATATTGGTGATGAAAGTGAACAGAGGTTCTCAGGGTGTGACTTCGGCTGGGGGTCACGTTTGATATGCAATACGAATAGTCTA
Organism: Carica papaya; assembly: GCF_000150535.2. The sequence continues at coordinate 1,177,139 of NW_019014634.1, forward strand.
CCGGGATAAGTGAGGCTGGTGTTGTACTAGGGTAGTGTTATGGCAGGATGTAGGTGGTATGGATAGGGTACCTATGGGAGTACTGGATTTGCTGTTGTTGTGTGTGTTATTGATAACCATAACTGGTCTTTCGGGGTAGGTTATTAACGGTTAGTTGTAGGGAGGTTCTATGGTATGACTTGGGTTGTGTAGGAGAAATGCATATAGACATACTGAATTTCTTGTCACTGCATATTATACCTACAACTTGATTTTTATCGTATTGAGTTATGTGAACTCACTTCTTATCATTAACAGATGAAGTAGGGATGGAGCCGGGATTTGAATTGTTGGTTACAGAGCCTAGTCTTTAGCGCTATAGGGCAAGAGTTTTCTTTGTGGCGGGTTATAGTCTGTAAAAGTTTATTTTAGTATGGACACTGATTGCTGGAGATGTATGATATGGTTTTGTCATCTGATGTATATGTAGAATTATAAGTTTACATTGGGTTTGAAAAATGAATTATGGACAAGTTTCTTTTATGTGTGATTAAATTTGCATGGGATTTGCGTGTTGGGTCATGGGATTGTTTTATCTTACGCCGTTGAAAAAAAAAACGGGGCGTTACACTCTCTCTTTGACTCTAGTTTATTTTCTCTCTTTTTACTATTTTGTTTTCTTCTTCTACAAATGATTTACAGAGTGTAAAAAGGAAAAACTCTTACCTCCCCAAACTCATTCCCTCTCTTCTTCAGGTTTTCCCTATTTATAGTTGAGGAGGGAGGGAGCTTTTTCAACAAGCCACCGTCTCGGTCGCCTCCATTTGCCAGAATCATCATCACCTGCGCAATCCTCTGATTTTGGCGTCGAAGCTTCAACTTCCTTCTCTCTACTCACTTGGAGGAAAAGGTGGAAAAAAAAAACACCGCTATTCTTGTTTCCGTCGACCCCAGAAGAAGAAAAAGAGGAGGTTTAAAGGCCACCTCCCAAGACGACAACGTTATGGGAAGGTGCTTCTTGGGTGTAGTTGGGCGGGGAGAGAGGAAAAGAAGGAGAACGAAAAAAAAAAAAGAAAAGAATGGGATGGACTTCCCTGCCCGCACGAGAAGAGAAGGGGAAGGGGAAAAAATGTGTGGCTAGTTGCCTGAGTGGAAGAAAAGAAGAAAAAGAATGAGCTGAAAGTTTATGGACTTGTCCTTTAAGGGATTAATTTGAGTTTCAAAATTAAAATTTGAAGTTCAAATGAGTTTTACAAAGGATTTAAGGGGCTTGCATTTACATATTATCTATTATGACTATCCACAATTATTATACATTATAATCAGAAAAATACGCACAAATATATACATTTATTTTAAAGATAAAATAAAAAACAAAACAAAATAAAATAAAATAAAAATTTATTTGGACAAAATTTTGAAGTTGTATTTGGTTTTTGAACGGAAAAATATTATGGATGTCAATTTGAACTTTCTTATATAGTACATTGGTGTTTTGATATATTATTTCTTACAATATTATAAGGATTTGTTAGTAACTTTTGGGTAAAGGAATGTATTTTAATTAATTTTGAAGAATGACTATTGTAATTAATATTAGAAAATTCAAGAAAGGAATGAACCGAAGTAGAATTTTTTATTTTATTATGCACTGCTAGTAAATTTGAGTCTTATTTTCTTCAAAGTTCAAACGGAATGTTTTAGTCGTCTTCTACTACTGAGTGCTAACTTATGATTTTAGTAGTTGATTTTGATTTTTTTTTTTATTCATATAATTTTTCAGCTGAGCATTGTTCTTTGTAGAAGCTGGAATTTTTTTTTTTTGGGTTAATTTTATGTTTTTGATTTTTGTTATCTTAAAAATTTAAATATTTTTTATACAATCATATGATATGTGTTGTTTTGACATTTAATATAAAAATATATTTAATCAAATATAACTACATATCTAACTCCTTATGATATAACAGATAAAGATTAATATAAATATTTATTTTAAAAGTAAATAAATAAAAAATAAATACATAGATCAATTCAACTATTTAAAAATTAATTTAGTATTTAAGTATAACATTAAACGAGGTGTAGTTATTAGTTTCTTTTTGTTTGTGAGTTGCCAATCTTCAGACAAGTGTAACAATGGTCAAATAGTAAGGCATGACCTTGTTTGTGCAGTACAAGTTGCATGAACTATGAGGCTTACGCACATGCATTTGGAAGGGTCATTTTTCTGACATTAGCTTAATAATTTTTAAACAAATGCTTCTACCTAATAAGGTGTTATTGAGATGGGTAATTTATACTTGTGAAATTTGAAGAAGTATTTTAAACTGATGGCTTTCAAGTATTGGTGCAGATATAGTAGTTTTGAGAGAAATTTATAATTTGTAAAAGATCAAAATCCAAACATTGTTACGATCGTGTAAGGATTATGGAATATAATTGAGAATGAATAAGCCAATAAAACAAATAATAAGCCAATATTATTTTGCCTATAACTTGATATGGCTTTAGCTTTAGGTTTTTGTCTACCAATACATGCGTACTAAGGATCTCCAGAGCCACTCCCTTCTTAAGCTTATATTAAGGCCAGAAAAAACAAACAAGCCCTTGGATTATTTTCATTCCCTGTCTCCTCTTCTCCTTTGCCCCTCGCTGTCGTAATTATGTAAACCTCTTGTAATAGTGTTCGGACACTTGTTTTAATTCATTTACATCTGCAGCCAGTAATTCAATATCTCTTCATTCTCCATGTGCCCACTGTCTATCATCTTCATGCTCCACCTCATAACCAGCACTGAATTTTTTTCCTGAAAACTACTTCCTAACTCGATTTAAATCTCTATAAGATATCCACAAGTCATTTGAATAACATTTTGCTCCTTTAATATCATCAACCTCCCACAACAATCTATCATATTGGAACTATACATACTCATGCTTTCCATAAATATTAACAAAGATTTCCCGCGTCCACTCAGACCTGCATACTTAAAAAAGCACTCCTCACTGCTAAAGATGACGAATCCAATGTACAAACTTTATCACTCTTGTTGTACATCCATGAATCTGGAGTGGGCGTTCATCTTTTTTAACTTTCTCCAATCGCAATGCAGCTCTCTCAAAATGCCACGGTCGCTCTTGAATCAACTTCTTCATGTCCCTCACTCGTAAAAAAGAACAATATACTTCATATGACCATGCTTCCAGAGCCTCGTGATGTCAATAATGGTTTGTATATATAGAAGTCCCACTAAGAAAGGCGACGGTTGTTGATTAGGCACTCGGTGACCATCCTCAGCAGCAATTTCTAAAAAATAGCTCATTTCGTCCTTGTCAAACCTCATGGAACTTTCAGCCATCTCTATCAAGAGCCAAATATCCTTGTACAACAGAATAATATAAAACAGAAAATAAATATATACAATTCTGGCTAGAGTTTTGTTTTTTCTTCGGTTGTTTGTGTTTGGTGGTATACTGAATATTTGCTTTATATTTAATCAAATAAATTAATTATGTTAACAAGAACAAATTATAATTACAGAGTATCTTATTTTTTTAATCATTTTTACAATTCAATTCGGGTCCCTCTATTTCTTAAAAATATAAAATATAGTACGTTTCTTCGTGTATATATAGAATTATCATTTATCTAATTTATTTACATTTTTATAATTAGTAATTATTATATTATTTTACATTTATTAATCTAATTTTTAAAAATAAATGTAATTTGATTTAGTAATTTATTTACTGTTACTGGAAGGAATCTTTTTATTAATTCAAAGTTATGAATATATATCAAGATTCATTATGGAGATAAATATAAAAAAAAAAAATTACTTGTTAAAAAAATTAAAAAAATATATAGCAAATAAGAGATCAAATATTAAAAACAAATAAATTTAGAAACTACAATCAGCGAGCAAAAAGGAAAAAAAAAAGATTAAATTATATAATATAAAATAGATTGATTAACAACTATGTGATCCCATGACCATATCGCATCATGATCTACGTCTACGTCTTTGTGGTATGTGGTGTACAACACATGCAAACATATCATCACCATCCAATAATCATAAGGTATGTTGGGACAAATTTTTAATCATCAATCACGATTCAGTAAAATTATCAATAATTTTGTATAAAATATGAGTAAAAATAATAATTAGATTAAAATATGTCAACTAATAATATTTAATATTACTTGAAAGTATTTATATTTTAATTTTTTAAAAAAATTAAAATTTTTATAAATATATATTTAAATTTTTTATTTAAAAATAATAATAAATTACCTTTTCAATAATTACCTTGGTGCAAATAGCAGTAAGTTAATAAAGACATCAAACTAAATATGTTAGTTTCAAAGAATGAAAATTTTATTATATAAATCTCATAGTCCCATTCGCAACCGGCAACTTGAAATAATGTATTAGGGGATTTTAATAGTTTATTCAATAATATAAGCGGTGTCAATTAAAATAATATTTTTGTGTATTAACATATATTCAATTATTTAATTTTATGTACATACAAAGATATATAATTAAAATAATTTTATTTATATTATAATTTTATAACGCATAGATAACATCTATAGTTAGCATAGCTAATACCCCATTATCACTTAAAATATTTGGACACATCAATTCCCACGACAGAAGTTTCGTTAAGATGTGTCTCGGTGATGATGGATGTAATATCAAAACGTGATAATGATTTGACAAATATTAATTGAAAAATGACTCCCACCTTATTTAACTACCAGCATTTTTGTCCTGCCTCATTAATATGTCACTGTCTTTTCCTACACTTATTCCACCCATCACTCAATAAAGTTTAATAATTGAACAAATTTTCTTTTAAAATAATTATGTATTAAATCTAAGATTATTGATAATAATTTAACATTATATTTTTTATTTTAAAATATCTTATTTTTAATTGAATAATTATAAATATTCCCAACAAAAGTTACACGCTTCCCACGTGCCAGAAGCTTCACAAATAAGAAATGTACCTGATTGGTCATCCATCACGTGGGAAGATGAAAAACCCAGTACGTCACACTGCATTTCTGCCTAATATCTGAAGCAACGTGCGTTGCACAATAATATAAAATATTTAAGACAGACAATTAATCGAATGTAGTTATCTGTCAATTTCACTTTAAATATTTAACAGATAATTATTAATAAAATTTACAATGTGCTATCATATGCATCACCATGTTTTATATTTGTATATTAATATTATATAATTTTAAAGTTTTTGCATTTTAAAACAATATTATAACATTTTCCACGAATTATTCATATAAAGAAAATTATCCTAAAGCCTGAAAAAAAATTTCATTTATATTAAAATTATTTTTCTTAAAAATGATTCTGTTGATATAATTTAAACATTAAGATGTATTTTGTACATTTTTTATGGTATGAAAAGACAATAAAAGATATCTGAAATTCAAAAAAAAAAAAAAGTTAATAAAAATATGTTATTGGATTCATTATAATAACACCAAACTTTAATTATATAAGATATATATATATGAGATTATGTGCGATAAATAAAGTGCATGATTCTTCTTTGTTATTTCTTTTTGAATCATGAGTTTAACTTTCCGCAAAAAAAAAAATCATAAATATTTTAAGTCGAACATAACCATACATATATAATAATGTTATAATTTGTGAAATTTTTATCAAAACTAGACTCAATGACGTTCATTACATTATATTATACTTTACAGTTTAAATTTTATTATAATATTTGATTCTACGCTACATAAAATTATAATACAAGTACAACAATTCCACCAAAGGGGACATCCCATAATGGAATTAGTACTGCAATAAATTATAAAAATAATTATCTATTATTCCTTGTTATGTTTTATTAAAAGTCTGTTTAATTGCAGTTAATTTACATTGGGTACTGGGAAAAACTAACAATTGAAAATTATATGATAAAAAATTATATAAAGAAAGTCCCTTAATTTAGGTTTATTAATAAAATTCACTACATGAAAAGTTGAAATGTAAGCTTAAAAATTAATATTTAAGATATTTCTCTAAAAACCAAATAAACTTTTAAACATATGATATAAATTCGGAAGGGTTTTTTGGAATTATCTACGGTTGAAAGGGTATACTAGCTGTTTTGTTGATTCAATTAGATGAAAGCAAATATGACTTTCTCGGGGAATAACATTGTAATTTACAACTCCTTCTATAGGAATTTCAAATTCAAAATCTATTGTAGTTATAATTCTATTGTAATTATTTTTCAATATATTGTAATCTACATTATATTTAGTAAAAGTTTCCGGTGTACCTTAATAAAACAATTATTGCACTTTTATTAAATGGATTTAATAATTCGTTTTTATTTCTTACAACAAAATAAATATAACTTATTCTGATAAAAATAGAGTAATCATCTGTTAGATTGCTAGAAAACCATCGAAAGGAATAGTAAGTCATCTATTAGGTGCAAGTGAAAACTTTCATTTTCTATTATGTCTGCACCATTCATACTGCATTGCACAATCCACTCGTACTTGCACCATTTAGGAAGCTAGAGTATGTTAGGAACTTTTGGCAAACTTTTCCAACTTGCAGAAACTCGATTATGAAAGATCCCAACTCTGACGCTCAACCTGGCAAAAAGAAGTTTGAGTATTGAGTGATAAACACGAGTGATTGCGAGGGAGTGTTATTTCTGCTAACTTTCTTTGCAGGAATCTTTCACAACGAGTTTTTGCCAAAAGTTCACCGAATTATGGCGTAACATGCGAAAACTCCAATATTTAGTTGAAGAATGGAAGGACTTAGTGCGAAAAGCATTAAGGGAAAAGAAAGCTCGATTATATCATGATGTGATGGAGGGCCTTCCTATTCAAGATAAGATTTAAGCTCTCGCAAAGGTCGAGCACCCCATCACGAAAGATACATAAGAAAAAAAGGAGCCGACCACCCAGACGAACTGTGTGTAGTTGCTAAGTCTTTTGTTTCTAGTGATAATATCTTACATGATCCAGGGGGAATGGGATTCCAGTCCTAAATTACATCAATAAAAAAATTCAACAAGCCAAACAAGGATGTTAAGCTTTTTATTGATATCACAAATCAGTCTCTTTTTTATGAAGGTCGAGATTTGAGAACAAATCTTTTTAAAGAAATAGAGGATGATGTGATATTGGATAATCCAAATTTGATGTCAAGGGTGCCAATATATATCAAGGAGGAATCCAGCAAGTCCTGACTCAAATAGAAAAGTAAGTTCCAATTTTTTGAATGGAACACCCAGAACATGAAAAGATTTTTATCCCTAACTACTTTCCTAATTGAGATTATTCCAAAAGATGTGTCAAGTTTGTTCAGGTTAAAAGATTTGAGCCCCAAGTAAGATTAATGGACTTAAAGAATTGTAAAAAAGCCCACGTTTGAGGAAGATGGCCCACACGAACCAAGCATGTGTGCCCACATGTGCATGTGCATTACGAGGCCCGCGCATAAGCAAATTTAGTAGCTCTGACGGATTACCTAGAAGGCCCATAAGCGCCACACGTAGAATCTGTTGTGCGCGCGCAAGCCCAAGGCACCAAACACGTGTGCCGAGTACAGACAATCCTGGAGCTAGCCCAAAGTGCGCATGCCTACAGCCCCTGCGGGCATGCCCTGTGTGGCCTGAGCAGGCCGGTCGTCCCAACCCGTTCGAGTTGCTCGCAAAATCGGCCCTCCCTATTTTTAATTAATTAATAAATTTGTATTTTAATTTTTAAAAAGTTTTTGGATCCACTTTTTAACTATCCATGTTTTTAATTAAAATCCTACATATCTAAATTAATTTCTCCATGTGTTTTACGTGAAAATCACATAGGATAAGTTTTATCATATTTTAAATGTTATTTTAATGTAAATTATACCCCTAAGATTATTTAATTAATTTTTTTACATTTAGATGGTATAGAATAAATATTTTATTATGTAATTATCCTAAAATTAGATAGAACTTTATCTAGAATATTATTTTATTAATTTATGCAAGAGTTTATAATCATCTAGATTGCTTAGAGAAATGCTATAAATAGGTCTTTCTCCATAGGTTGTAACAACACCAATTACAATCTATTTGAGAGAAATTCTTGAAAGTTTAGGTTTGTCTTCTATTAATGTTTTTGCTAATTTAACTTCTTCAAGTTCTTTGATGAGCAGGAGTCTTCAGAAGTCTTGTTGAGACAAGGTGTAACGGCCTCGAAAATTAAAAGAAAATGTATATAAAAATTCTAAGTACGGAAGCGAAATAAAATAGATTATGGTTAACATCCCTTACACAATAAGCAAAATGTATTAAAGATATGAAAGAATAAGCTAACTAAAGGAAATACTAGAAATGAATGTTATAAGAAAAACTATAAAATCTTTAGGCTTCTACTCGCCGTCTTCCTGCGAAACGGTCTCGGGAACCAAGTCCTCATAATCTGAAATGGTTAAGTAAGGAATGAGATACACTACCCCAATAAAGACGTCATCCTATCTCACTGTCACATAAGTAAAGACTGGTAGAAAATAAAAACAATCAATGGAGCATAATTTGTAACAAATTCATTTATCAATAATAATACCATTTACTGTCCACTTACCTCGGTAAGATTCATGAAAATAACTTATGAAAATAATAACATTATAAATATCATGAAATCATACGCACTCTGTAACATAATACGTGTCATACTTTTATATTTCAATCATCAGGCAACAAATTTCCTCTTTTATCAGTCTACCAGTATCCATGGGGATCTATAGAGTCCCTGCTACACGTGAATCATTCACCTTAACAACTTAATTGCAGGGCCGTTCCCATACCCCGTCCGGTATGGGCGCCAAAACAATAAACCTCAATACCTCGTCCGATATGAGCGCCAAAATATTTAAAGTCTCCATACCCCTTCCGGTATGAGACAACGTTCCTGGTAGGGTTCCCTATGGACCCAGTCCGTCCACCATCTCTCAGGATATCTAGTAAGACTGTCAACTTACCCAATTATCAATTCAATCCCATTCCTATTTATCCTTAGTCTTCGTTACCCATTCAAACATAACTATTTAAGTAAGCAACGTGCATACACAAGGCAAGCATATATTAAATTCATAAAATCCTGCTATTTCTCATATCAATCTTCCTCTCTTTATCTCAAACCTGAATACATATTTTCTTAAAACAGAACCATATACCCAAGTCATGACAACTTGATATCAGAGTCGTGTACTAAATCCTAATAGGAGGTTGTGATGGCTAGTAATCGGATTGCGAAGCTCTTCGATCAAATAGAGCAAAAACTTAATATGATGATCAAGTTGCTGAGCGGCGACGTTACCTCCTTGAATGATGTGAAACCAACAATTGCTGTTGTATCTGAGTGCATAGGATAAAATGAGGTTCCAATGGCTGCTGTTGCAGCTGTATGCATAGGACAGAATGAGGTTATACTTTTTTAGCTGCGGAGTGATGAAGAAGATGAAAGGACAAGAAGTGAACTAGCTTTTAAGGAAAATCCTAAAATTGGTTCACTAACTGAACTGGTTAAAAAGACTGGGTTAAACCAGACCAGTCCGGAC
>NW_019014634.1:1210305-1228198 GCF_000150535.2 Carica papaya
AGAAAAAAAATTTAAGAGAAATATAGAGGTTATGCGGAAAAGAAAGAAAGAGAGAAAAAAGATAAGAGAAAAGGAATAAGAGAAATAAGAAGGGTATATACATATATGTATACACATATATATATATATATATATATATATATATATACAGGTTGAGTGGCTGTTAAGAGAAAAGGAAAAAGGTAGTTGTCATTCTCTCTCATAAGTGAAATCATTACTGATGTCATCTATTTCATATTTTTCTAAGAAAGTAATTTGATTTTTTTCTCTTTTCTTCAAGTTTTAGACAAAGAAAATGTTGTTTCTTTTTTGTTCTGAATTTAATTCTTGGTGGATTATCTTGTACTTATTTATGTTAATAGTAAATTTAATTCAAAAATTGACCCGTAATTTTTTTTATCATACTGAAGGGTTTTTTATGTAAAATTCTGAATTTATTTAATTTTGCAGTTATTATCTACTTATTATTTTTTACTCAATTGTGCATTAATTTAGTTTGGGGTTATGGTTATTAGTTCTTGCTAATTAATTTATGATTGACTTAATTTACACAATTAATTATCTTTATTTGGGACCCAATATTTGTTTCGTCTTTATTAAAAATTAATTTTAGACAAGGTTAGTGAGTATGTGCTTGATCATGCTTTCAATCAATCCATGTTTTCCATCTCTTCTAATGCATTATCCTTTCAGTCTATCTCTCATCACATTTTCTATCAAATTATTTTTACTAATTATCTTTTATGAAAAACACAATTTCTTTCTACCTTAACTATCAAAATCTTACAAGTTATATTGTTGGCTCTTTGCCCTTCACTTGCAAATAATTATTGATTCGGATGGTTGCTCTACTTTTGGTCTTGAATATGCCATTTAATTTTAAAAAGACAAAAGTTCATGGCCTGGTTGCTAACCTTACTATCAGAAGAGTTATTTCCATATGTCATTGTCCTTGAGACTCTCAACAAGTATGAAATGCTCTTTATAAGGTCTTTGGTCTATACTTTAAGTGCATAAACTCTAACTTTAATGTTACATGAGTCTTCAAGAATTGTAATGAGAGAAAAAAATTGTCTCTCAATGCCTCAAAGAAGTCAAACTCATTGCAAATGAACTTAATGCTACGACAAACCTCTTTCAACTATAGAATTTAGCATAATCATATTTTATAATCTCAAATCATATTATTATTTTCTCATTACTACTATTATTTTAAGACTAGATGCTAAGTATTCTCATGAGTTGCATGGTCATTATGATACTCATGAAATACTTGTAAAATTTATTTCTGAACTATATTGTTAAATTGTTATTAAATATCTCAACCTCAAAACTCAAATTCTTAATTATTAACAAGTTCAAATTTCTATCACAATAAGAAAAAAGAACCACATCAAATGTTATGCAGTATGAAAAATCAATTTGAAAAATAAAAATTGAAATGATTAAAATGTGATTCTTAAAATGCATATATCTTTTATTATTCTGTCTTTTAGAATTCAGCAATTAAATGTTTTTATAGAATCTAGTAATTATATAAGAATGTCTCTTAGTATGACCTAGTAATTGAGAACAATTTAGATGTGTCTCTTAATTTACTTATTGTATCTGTAAATATTCGATTGTACTTGACATTTCAAAACAAGTAAGAAACATGGTTCTCTTCTTATGATTGTTTTTCTCCAACGAAATAGTATTAGAGTCAAATTCTTTGACATTGAGAGAAGAGTGCGAAAAGAATTGAAAGATGGCCAACAATACAGTTACTTTCTTATAGTTCCCTTGCCTTACAAAAAAGAATTATGAGAAGTGGTCTATACGTGAAAACCTTGTTTGGCTCTATGGGAAAGAAGCCTTAAAATGAAGAAGATTTATCTCTTGAGAAGCAAGCTTTATCTAAGTCAGGAAAGAAGGATCAACAAGCCCCATCTCTCACCCATTAATGTTTTGATGATTCAATGTTTAAGAACGCGACTGATGCTTCAACTTGAAAGAAAGCTTAGAATATTCTAAAAAAGTCTTTCTAAGGTATGGGAAAAGGTGAAGAAAATGAAACTTCAATCACTAAAATAGTAATTAAAAGCTTTGATGATGAAAGAACCCGAACTAATCTTTAATTGTTGTTCATATTGGAGATAGGAGAAAGAGACTAGAGGGACTAATGAGAAAACTCAAGTTTTTCTATTGTGGTTCTTACAAAAAAGCTTCAAATACATGTCTATTTATAGACACTATTACAACTACTAAAATTAATTATAACCACCAACAAACATAATAAATCTAATTTATGACTCACAACTATTACCAAACCAAAAGATATATAGAGACTCTAATTTATGAAGTTCAACTACTAATAAACTAATTAATTATATTATAATTTATAAATTAATTTTTAACACTCCTCCTTAATTTGTAAATCTCCTTTTCAATCCAGGATTAGCCCGTAGCTTTTGAAAGACTTCAAACTTGAGCGGTTTGGTGAAAATATCCGCCACTTGATCTTCAGTCTTTACATGCTTAAGCTCCACTTCTTTTTTAACAATGCAGTCTCTAATAAAATAATATCGGGTGATGCAACATTAGTTGGAGAATGAAGTGGAGTTGTCTCTTACAAAGGTATCGTGGTCTCTTGGTTTTTCTCATTCGAGTGTATGGAAAGAAATCATAAGCATTTTCTTCTTTCTTCTCCCAATTCCAAGTCATTTTTTCATTACATTCAACATCTCTACTTACCATAATCTTACAATTGCTTAGATTATACAATTTATAGCTTTTTAAGTTTACATCATACCCAATGAAAATATGTTTGATACTTCGATCATCGAGCTTAGATCTCTCTTGTTATGGAACATGAGCATATGCAATACTTCCAAAAACTCGCTAATGGTTGACATTAGGTTTCATTCCACTCCATACTTCTTGGGGAGTCATGTCTTTCAAACTTAATGTTGGAGATCTATTAGATAAATACACTGCAGAAGAAATTACTTCGGCCCAAAATTCTTCAGGCATGTTCTTTGCTTTCAATATGCTTCTAGCCATATTAAGAATAATTTTATTCTTTCTTTTCGCAACTCTATTTTGTTGTGGTGATCTTGGAATTGTTAAAGGGCAATAAATTTCATTAAATTCACAAAAATCATAGAATTCTTTGGAAGTAAATTCACCTTCTCTATCTATTCTCAAAGACTTTATTTCACAAACACAATATTTTTCTACAAGAGCTTTGAAATTTTTAAAAGTAACAAAAGTATTTGATTTTTGCTTTAAAAAATATACCCAAGTCTTGCTACTAAAATCATCAATAAATAGTAGAAAGTATTTGTTTTTACCAAATGAGAATGGATTGATTGGCTCACACACATCGACATACACAAGTTGAAGTAGTTGGGTTGCTCTTGTAGTAGCTTCTTTTGAGAAACTCATTCTTGAATGTTTTCCAAGTAGACATGCTTCACATAATTGATTAGGATGGTTGATTAATGGCATCCTTTTCACCATTTTTTCTTCTCCCATCACCTTGAGTGCGCCAAAGTTCAAATGGGCAAATCTCATATCCCAACACCATGTTTCATCTTCCACACTAACCTTCAAACATCTTAATTCAATAGTTTTGAGATTCAAGATAAACATTCTATTCATTGACATGTGCACCTTGTTGGATCAGATGAGTAACAGCTTCAAAAGAAGCTGAGACGGTGAACAAATTTAGAGAGAGAGTCAAGGAGTGGGCAAATCTCATATCCCAACACCTTGTTTCATCTTCCACACTAACCTTCAAACATCTTAATTCAATAGTTTTGAGATTCAAGATAAACATTCTATTCATTGACATGTGCACCTTGTTGGATCAGATGAGTAACAGCTTCAAAAGAAGCTGAGACGGTGAACAAATTTAGAGAGAGAGAGAACTGCAAAACATAGTCCAAGGCTGCAGTACCCTCTGTTTCTTTAATTTCAGAAGGATATTGGTTTTTTATTTTTTAGGAGAGAAAAAACTGATTTTATTGAATTGTACGATTACATTTATAAGTACGGAGTTGTGCTTGATTAATCCAAAGATGACCCGATAAAATTAAACTCAGAGATTCATGTAAACACGCTGCATGGCAGCTGCGCAGGCTATGGTGATGCACTTTCTTCACAACCTACTTTGAATTTGAATTTGAATTAAGTAAATGGATAAGATCGGTAAAATCAACACACCTTAGCAATCAAATTAGCACTTTAATCTGTAAGCCAAGGATAATAATCTGTCATGTGAATTTCATATTAACTTTCAAGAAGTTGGTCCAAACTCAAAATATTACTTCTTAACTTTGGCACAGAGTAAATATCAATAATAAGTACATGCTCACCATTTTTTGAAAAGATTAGAATTGTAATTTTCCCTTGAATTTGAACTTTTGAAGAGTCTTTAAAAGAAATATTGTCATTAATCTTCTCATCAAACTCCATAAATTTTTTTTTATTGTCGCACATGTGATTACTTGCTCTATTATCCAAGTACCATGAATTATGGGTATCACTATCTCCCTTTTTACATGCTAGAAATAAAGTTTTTTCTTCCTCATCTTCTTTATCATTGACAAATTTAGCTTGTTCCTCCTTCTCGTTTAAAGTGTTACGACATTCCCAAGCATAATGTCCATATTTGTGACAATTGTAACATTTCATATTTGATTTGTTAGAATTTCTATAGTTACCTCTTCCTCTTCCTCTTCCTCTTCCTCTTCCTCTTCCACGGCCTCTATTTGATGGTTGACTTTTGTCTTTATTATCAGCATCATCTTGAGTTTCATTTCTTTTGAATGCTTGACCACAATCACGACCATGTCCTCTACCACTTCCTCATCCTGTTTGCTTTCCACCATCATTCAAAGATGCTTTTGATTTGAGAACTTATTCTAAATGCTCTTCTTGTCTTCTCTTTTTTTTTTCATGAACTTGTAGAGATCCCTCTAATTGTTCAAATATCAAAATGTCTAGATCCTTTAATTCTTCAATTGCACAAACCACATAATCGAATTTTGGTGGCAACGATCGAACAATTTTCTTCTTCATCTTGTCAACTCATTGGAGGAAATTCTTTAAAATCTCCTAAATTTGCTTTGCATTGGTAGTATCAACCACCTTTAGAAACATAGATTCATCCAAACCTTGATGGATGAGTACAAGAGCTTGTTGATCCTTCTTCTTTATTTTTGCAAAAACATCATTCTCATTTTGAGTTAAGGATCTTTCATCTTCCGATGGAGTAAAGCCTTTTTCTACAATATCTCACACATCTTGTGAGCCAAGTATGACTTTCATACGAAAATACCAACTCTCATAGTTTTCTTTTGTAAGACGAGAAAATTGGAAAGAAAATAGATTATTGCTAGCCATCTCTAGAATTTTAACAAGAAATCAATCTTTGATACCACTTTATTGGAGATAGGATGAAGATATTAGAAAGACTAATGAGAAGACTCAAGTTTTTCTATTGTAATTCTTACAAAAAAAACTTCAAGTACATACTTATTTATAGACATTATTACAATTATTAGAATTAATTATAACTACCAACAAATATAATAAATCTAATTTATTATTCACAACTACTACCAAACTAAAAGATATATAAAGAGTCTAATTTATGAAGTTCAACTATCAATAAATTAATTAATTATATTCTATTTTGTAAATTAATTTTTAACAATTCAATGGTAAAGGCAATTATGAATCAATTGAAGATAGATGCAGAAAAAAATAGAAAATGTACGTTACTGGAGAAGATTCTTTGTTTGATTGTTGGATTGCTTGGTTGGTTTCATTGTGAACTACCTTTACTAGGCTTGGTGTTTGTATATATACTATCTTCTCAATAAAATGCTCTTACTTTTCAAAGAATAAAAGGAAATTCTTGATAGAGTACGTGTCTAAATCTTAATTGTAGTGATATCTTGAGACGTGAATGGAATATTTCCAGGCAGTGGACTATTCTTGATTTTCTTTTGCCTAATTTGGCTTATCATTTATCAACGCTCCGACGACCCGACGAGTCATCTACTTAAAAGGACCCTCCCTGCAGTGCGCCCCTCCTTGAATTATTCGGTCATGCAATACTTATTGAATACAAAGAACCAAATTATCTTCCGGTTAAGGTAAGGAAAGCGGGGAATCTACTAAACGAATAAGTGCAGGATTTAAGGCTTATATTCACTTCTTTAAAGCATCAAGTAAGTCAACTTTATTTTCTTTGCAAGGCAATCTTCTGATCTCATGTAAATAATGCACTTGTGTGTGTTTCTTTGGAAATGAAATGGAATTCCAAACATAACTTGCTTAAACAGAATGATATCGCTTCTCTTGCTTAATTAATAGTACATGACAAAAGAAAATTTAAACTCCCACTACAGTAAGATAAATATATACATATATGTATATACTTATATTATATACATATAAAGTAAGCTTTAAATTGAGATACTATTAGGAATTCCCTTGCCTGCCAACCGACCTTGTTTAGAATAATCAGAGGTGCTTGGATAAAGCAAATAGTATGGTACCTTAACTGGTCCTACTCTATTTTTTAATTTCTTATCATCGTTGCGTAATATGATATTGTTTTCTATTTCTTGAAGCTTCTTACTAAATCTCTCAAATGCAGCTATTACTTCCTCATCTGAAGTCCACTCAGAGTTTTCTCTTTGCCCAAGATAAATCTCATCATTAGTATGCCGTGAAAGAACCTCAATCAAAGATATACCAAGAAGAGTTTGTAGCTGAGGTGTGATTGTTTTCAGTATTCCCAAATCAGGGTCTGACTCAAGCTCAGCATACTCTGAACTTCCTGGTTCTGGCATGAATCTTCTACTTAAAGTTGGTCTATTTGGAAGATAACCAGCGTATGGATATTGTCCAAAATTTACAGCTGCATGAAGTGCAGAAGCTATCCATATAATAGTTGCGCATGTTTGTATAAGCTCAGATCTTGTTTGCAACTCGGGCCACCATGGTTCGTCCTTCTTGTCACCATGGCCCTTGGTTCGAACCTCGTTCCACCACGATTGTATCTCGTTGTCGATTTGAATCATTTCATCTTTAGTGTAGTAAAAAGAACAATATTCAGTCACCCATGTTTCAATTGCTGTCCAAATTTCTAACCCATCTACAGCATATGGGTAATCCTCTATCAGAAGCTTGATTCCATTAGGACTGCTTGAATCTAAGATGGCCACTCCTCTTGGCACATAGATGATGGATCAATATTAACATTCGTATAGCTTAGTAATAAGTATGTTTTAAATATTATGGACGATTAATATAATTAAAATAGTTACCTTTTAAGCAAATCGGCTGGAAGCGCTTGTTCGGTAAAAACCCAATCTTTGTAGATAAAAGAAGACATTTCCATTGAATATTTATCAGGGAAAACAGTTCTCTCCATCAGTCCACCAACATTGATGAGGATCTGACGACCAATAGCATTTATATTCATTGTATCACGGAAGTGGGGATGTAAAAGCTTATATATTGGATGAACTATACTCAGCTGTCTATTTGTTGCAATCACAAATGGTTCTATAACAGCATGGGTGTTTAACCTACAAAAATTAAATACAGTAGTTCAAACATATATATTATATGTGTATACAGATATATATATTATACTTACCAGTGGCTTATGAGTTGGTGATAACCAGAATCATTAACAGCAACATAAGCTTTAGCCAGCTGCCAGACTGAACCCTCGACACCTTGTTGGGCTGGGGTGAAAACTTTGCTAACACAGTCATGATGATCTTCTTCTGGATATGGCAAGCTCAATTCAATGGCGAGTGGTTTCAGGGCACCATCGTCTTGTAAAAATAGAACTGTTCTACTTGCATAAGTCTTTGTCTTGGTGGAGTTTATTCGTGCTAGATATGGCATTAAACTGTCATGATGATCTAATATAAATAGTTTCTTCTTTTCCAGTGCCTGTATTAATTGAAAAAATAGAATGTTATACATTTATATACATGGATTAACAGACGAAGTTAGAATATAAAATGGATTTACTTCATCTACGGTGAGCCCATTCATGTTCTTTTCTACATGCTCTTTTGTAATTGAACTGTGCTGATTTCCATACACTTTAGGATCAAGTTTGCTGGCTGGAGGAAACTTCTGCATAAATAATGTTTCAGTAAGTTATATATACGTATATATATAAATATGTATGTATAGATAAATTCATAAATTCTTTTTTTACTTGCAGGAGTCTGATGACTACTGGGTTAACACCAGCCAACATTTCCCTTCCAAACTCTTCATCTGTCCTCCAAGCTGATCTATCCTCTGCAAACAAAAATCAAAAGAAGATATAACTCTAAAATTTCCACACAATCGTTTTCTCCCTAGTGATAAAATCTACAAGAGAATTATTTAAAATTTGTACCTTTAATTACATCTGGCATGGGAAATTTTAACAAACTCTCACCGTCATTTCGAATAAGCTCCTTCAGCATCTCCCAAGGAACAAGCTCTCTTATCTTGTTAATGATCGGGCCATTCGGTAATTTTATACATCCTTGATATAAATCGAGTACATCTTTAAAACTATCAAATTCATCTATAGTTTTGTCGCATAAAGATGTAATTTCTGGGACGAATACTTGAACGATTGCTTTCAGAGTATATGCTATGATGTCTGAAAACTTGATGTGGTTAAATTTCTCATCTCTTGGGACGTAAAAGTTTAGACTTAGGAGTGGCAATCTGCTCTCATATCTGGGATCTATTGTAAATGATAAAATAATTAATAATAATAATAATGTTCCATTCATATATTTTTTTATAGTAAATATGTTATTTACTTACTGACCAATTTTTAAATGATGTTATTAATATATAGTAATATTTATTAAGTTATTACTTGCTATAGAGATTGTAATTTTAAAGTAAAATTTATTTAAGAAAGTTAATTTAAAAGTACATCTTCAAAGCTATCAAATTCGTCTATGATTTTGTCGCATAAAAATTTAAATTCAGAAATCAAAACTCGACTAAGTGTTTTTAGAAAAGTGGAACGGTTTAAAGTATCCAAGCAAGAGTCGGGTATTAATTTCTCTACACGACGACCAATATTTCTTTTATGCATAGTAATATTATAGAGGTAGAAAAAATAATAATACCTTCTTTGGTAGGTTTACGACCAGTTCTTCCCCGTCGGGGGTATGGATACTGCTGCGATCCTCCAAGAACAGCGCGTTGATCCTCGGAACCTCCCAAATCATCGTAGTAATCATAATCATACACTCTATCCCACTCTTTCTGCTCATCTTTCCCGTTTCCTCTTAGATTGGCCAATTCTTCTTCTCTAAACTTCCTCAATGGCTCTGGCATTTCATATGGCAGGTAGCTCTACCAAACTCATATCAAGCATCTATCAGTGGATATAAACTATAACCTCTAGCTACCCCAATATCATTATTCCAAAGTTATAATTCCATATACATGGAGAGACTTTCTTGGTAACTCTACCATATCTCTAAAAAAATGTTTTGCGGGGGAAATGATGAACTGGATGGACAGACAAATGGGCCCAAGCATATAAATTTATATAGAGGGAAAAAGAGGAAAAATAAAATGAAAATTCTGAACTTAATGATGGTAGAGAAGAAAAGATTGAAATTAAATCAATTAATTTACCTTATTAGAGAAGAAAATACGATCATATTTGTAACGATGAACAGGGTAGACCCAGGAGTTACAGACAAAATGGAGTTGGCCATGGCCGGGAACATCTTCTAAAATAAGAGTCTTTAGGTAAAACTGACTGTGATGATAGTTTCTTATTATAAAAGCTCCAGGAACACCCATCTCCTTCCTCCATTCAAATCTCACACTTAATGCAGTTTCTTCCACTTTTACCAATGATGTGATTGTCGTCGCCCATTTCTCCAAATACGCCTCCTTTCCCATCTTCCCTCTGTTCTCGTTTTCTGCACAGTGCACCAGATTGATCACGTAAAAATTTAGATAGAGAGAACCCATTATTTGATTTTGTCTGCAACGGATATCTACGATCAGAAGTATTGAAAAGAGAAAAACAGAGCACCTGGGTCAGGATGATCGGAGCTGATGAGCTGCAAAGAGACTCGTTTGCCCAGAAGCTCACGAACTCTGTCGAGAAAAGAAGCTTTGACATCATGGAAATCCAGAATGTTCTTCTTCATCAGAACAACTGTTCCTTTGACGATGATGGTCTCATCCATTTTGCCTTTTCTTTTTTGGTTTAGGCTATTGAAAGTATGCTAAAATGGGATAATACTAAATGTGTGAAATGTCAGGTCTGAAGCAACAGCTTTGTTCTTCACTTAAATACAGAAGGATATGATTATGTGTAGGCAAAGTCTTGTGGGCTCGCTCTTATTATTTTGGAGACTTCCAAGCAGATTCCTGAACTTAATAGTATGTTAAACTTAATAGTATGCTTTTATTAAATAAGAAAAAGTAGAAATTTGACAAAATAAAAAATTCCTGAAATAAATATAAATTGTGTACATATATATTTTTTTTTTTTGTAAAATAGAACAAACTTAATTATGATTCATCAAAAAGAGTGAATACTATCATGCTCATAAGGTGTAAACCAAAAATAAAACAATCAACAATAATAGTAAGGTGGTTCTTTGGTACTATCATGCTTAAAAAGTCTAAACCAAAAAATAATAATAACAAGAATAATAAGGTAGCTCTTGAATTCTCAAAAATATATCAAGAATCAACAAGTCTTCCTAATTAAGATATGTACACTATTTTTTATTTTAAAAATAATCTAAATTCATTGTATGATACCATTTTAGATGATGATAGAGAAAAAACTTGTTTTTTAATCTCTCTTTACTATTCTCGACTTATACAGCATCGTTTGAGTCTTTGTAATTTTAATCAAATTGGGAGAAAAGATCCAAAACATACTTGCAAAGATGAATCTTTCATTCCAATCTCTATGTGTCATGTTTAAACACATCAATCTTTCAAAACTTACAGAAATATTGGTTCAGGTTAAACAAAATGAGAGTGAAAATTATATACTTCGTAATTGATTAATTTCTCATTTTTTGGTGGCATAATCACAATCTATGTTAATCTAACTTTTAAACATTAATCGTAAATTCTTTTCGTTGAAAGTTTATAAGTTATACATTAAAATAAAACGTAAAATTCTCGAATTACTAAACTTTATATTGGATAAGAGAATATATTTTTTATATTTAATTACTCGAAAAAAGATATTGTGTTTACTATACAAATAGATACGAACATTTACTTCAAATAACATTACATGTTTATTCTAGAATTCATATTTCAAATTAAATTCTTATACTCATTTTGTCTTTAAAACAATTTAATTGAATATTAATTTTTTTATATTTTTCCGTAGAGAAGGATAAGATGTTTTCTGTTTATTAATTAAGTTTGTGTGTTGTTTATCAATCTCCTTGTTAGAAAACCTATAATTATTTCTCCTAGGATTTCCTTTTATTACTCTTTCTTTTTAAAAGTTATTCACCACAATAATAAGTTGTACAACTTTGTAGTTATTAGATTAAAGAGTTTTCTTTTTCTTTAGACCCATTAGAAGGAATACATCCGAATCTACTCATTTTCAAAAAGAGAGAAAAATATCAACCAATTTGTTGAACAAAATTAATTGATTTTTTGTACTAATGATGTTAATTGAGTTTTTGATTTAGTAAGTAAAATGTTATTAAAAAAATATAATAATGTGTAAAAAACTACAAGGCATTGACGATAAGTTTTTTTTTTAAAAAATTGAAGACCGAATGTAAATTTATTTTTAAATTTGTTTATCTTCTATGTAAATTAGGTAACTTATGACTAAAAAACTCATGAATCTTTTCTTCTTTTTTTCCATTTATGAAAATCCCTTTAAAAAAAATTTAATGGTTGAGAATACTTTTTCATTATTTTCAAAGAGTTAACTTTGTTAAAGAAATGGTTTTTGAAATTTTTTTATCTATACCTTAAAGTAGAATTATGTGTTGAAGGAAGTTCAAAGAAAATAATTTTTTGAAGAGAATTTTAGTTTGTTTATTGGGAGATGTTATTCTTATGATCACTTCCTTTAACACTCAAAAATTATCTTAAATAATTTATGTGTTGTAAGAAATGATTCAATAAATACTTTTTAAAACATATAAAAATGATGGTTTAATATTGCATGTATTTAGAAATGTATTTTTCTCATATCACGTCATAAATGGTATCATTATTTTTTGTTAACATTAAATATTTTAAAGAATGTATTTTCAACGAATTAAATTAAAGTTCAAATATTTAAAAAAAAATATATGTTTTAAGGTAAGTGTGTCAAGATATATAATCTATAAGATCACGTAATATGAAAAATTTATGTATTCTTAAGTAATGTGATTGCAACTTTTTAAATGTTAAAAGATAATTTCTAAAAAGCCACTAATAAATCTCTTTTTGACATTTATATATATATATATAAATACTTCATTCCAGTGCATTTTACACCAACTTTTTGTGAATCAAATTCAAAAATCAAAAAGAAAATCTTATTCTATGCTCTTGAGCCTCCATTGAGTCTTAAGTATATTTATCACTTATAAATCAACTCATTGATAGAATTATGGAACCTATTTTTTTATATTTTTTGACATTGTAAAAAAGATTCGAAAAAATTGTTTTAAGAATTTTGTGTTGATAAATTAATTTTTGATAAGGTAGGTACTAAGAACAACCAACTTGTTGTGTGAGAAAGATTTGAGGAAACCTTTTGAGAGTTCTCGATTGAGGGACACAAGTTTTTGGTGAGGTAGGCACAAAAAACAAGCTTATGTAAAAAGTTGAAGAAAATAATGAAATCTTAAATGGTTAGATTATTTAACTTACGTTAGATGATTTAGACATAAATAGTGAATCGAACATTCATAAAATGAGTTAATACTCTTTTTTCTTCTCTCTTTAAGTTTATATGTGCCATACAACTCAATATTGCTTAGTATCTTACTCTAGCTCATATTCTTCATGCATATTTAAGATTGTTAAGCTCTTTATTATTGTTCATTCCTGTCATCATTATTATCTTTAAGGACAAGATGGCAAAGTGAGATTTTTATATTATTCATATGTTTCACATGTTAATTGGTGAAAATATTCACACAAGATTTTCACTATTGTTAGTTAGCTTTTGTTTCTCTTGGGCTTGTGTTGTTGCTAAAGTTTTTTTCTGTTTTAAAATCATTTAGGATTGGTTCAAGCCTGGTTTTAATAGCTAAAGCCCCTTTAAACATATGGGCTTTGGAGTCTGAAGAATTCTTCTTCTTCCTCAAGTTGTGTCCTTCCTTGGGAGAATAGGTTTTGACCTGATCCTAGTTAGGCCAAAAAAGAAATAGGGCCAAGTAACTGACTCAATAAGCAGCCCAAAAAGTCCAAACCTTGTGACCAAGTTTGGGTCAAGAAGGGAACAACCATGGAGTCCCAAAAGTTTCCGAAATAAAGGTCAATGATAGGCCCAATCTGGCCTGGAGATCTAAGAAAAGACTAAAGAATTACCTTAAGGCCCATGAGGAACTCGTGGGCTTGAAGAATAATCAAGAGAGATGGAAGGTCTTCGGCCCGTGAAAAAACTAGTTCAAGGCCTTTTCAACCAGGGCAACTACTGTCCAAGAGAAGGCGCATGTGAGTCCCTTTTCTCACATGTGCGGAAACACACATATGTGGAAAAGAGCACCCACCCTTTTCCCGCGTGAGAAAGCAAGTTGTGTGCGTGAGACGGCCTTGCCTGCACGCGAGAAAGCATACATGTGCGGGCTGCGCAGCCGTACACTCGCACACACATGCGAGGTTCTTGCCCGCACGGATGAATTGTGCAGGATGAGGGAGGTTGAATGCCATGAGGACTCTTCTCATTTTCCCTATTTTTAACATGTTTTTTACGTTGATTTTTCCAAGGAGGACTCTTCTCCAAATTAAAGTCCACATGAAGAATTAAAACACATGAAAATTATGCTAAAGGGAGGGATAATTTTCTAACATAAATTTTATTCTTATTAATATTTAATTATTATTTTAACATAAATTTTATTCTTATTAATATTTTAATATTATTTTAAAGTTGAAATTTAGATAAGTTAAGAGTTTGAATAGAAGTCAAGTATTTGTAATTAATTAGAACTATTATGGTAAAAGTCTATAAAAAGACTTCATCTTAGAACTATTGAGAATTTAATAAAATTTTTAAACTTTTAATTGCTTCTTAAAAATTAATTTGACTAATTTTGTGAGTGTTCTTCAAGAGTCTTCAAGGTAGGGAGCTTCAGACACCTTGTTGAGTTAAGAATCCATAATTGACTTATTGGGTGAGTCATGGTGTCTTTTCTATTCCTTTTATTTTTCTCAATTATCTTGATTTGCAATCAAGTTTATTGGTTTCGTTTTAAGTAGGGAGGGTAAATTAAGTCGTTAAGCTTTCTTCTTGTTATGTTGTGTGAGGTTTCAAAAGTCAAAACGATTATTCTCCATCCCTCCCTCATCATTTAGTATCAGAGCTTAAGCTCTTAGTGAACCTATTATCTTAAATTGCTTTAGCCCCTTTATGTTGCATTGATTAGCAATTATAAAAAATTATTGCTAATTCTTTTGTATTATATCTCACTTGAATTCATTATATTTCTTCAATTTAAGTGATACAATTGTTGTTTAATTAGTTAAAAAAAATCAAAAAATACAACAATATACCGATTGCACATCATAAGGCAATCTGGCATTCTGTTGCTGCGTATAATCAAAACAAAGGAAGATTAACCGCCTAATAGTGTAACGAAAACTTTTGATTGTTAAATAAAGAATACCTCACCTACTAGGTGTGTGCGAAAACCTTTGTTTCATTATGTTGCATAAAGCAAGGAAAACTACCTCACCATTGTGAGCAAAAACCATTTGATTCATATTTAATTTCTAGTATTGCGTCTACATTGTCTTAAGAATCACAATTCTTCATATATGAGCTTAAATTTTGAGCTTTAGAGTCTACCAGTCTTCTAGGAATCCTTGTCAGTGTATTTAAGACTAATGTGCAGGCCGCGATTAAGGAGATTTGATTCCGAACGCTCAAATTGAGGGAAGGAGATTAAGTGTTGAGAGGTTGTGAGGTCAAACACAAAAGATTGTGAGAGTGTGTTATTTTCTACTAACCTTTCTTACATATTCTTTTTATAATGAGTTTTTATGAAGAACTCGTCGAACTACGACACGATATATAAAAACTCCAATCTCTATTTGATGAATGGAAGGAAGTAATGCGAGAAGCATTGAGAGAAGAGATGGCCTAGTCATGTAATGATGTGACAGAGAACCTTTCTAGTCAAGAAGAGATTTATGCTCTAGTAAAAGTTGAGCATCCAATCACGGAAGATACAAAAGAAGGAGAAAAAGCTGACCACCAAGATGAACTGTGTTTATTTACTAATGATATCTTGCACGATTCTGGAGAAAATGCTCTATTTCAAGAAACACAATATTCGAACAGGAATCTTTTTGATGAAGAGGGAGACGATGTGATCCTAGTTAGGCCAAAAATAATCCCATAAGTCCAAATCAGTTCTGACGACGAGCCCACATGCAAGAAGGAGAAATCCTTTCTTTGCAAGGACTTTTCATGAAATTCACCTTTGAAAAGGCCAAGATTCTTAGCCCAAAAAGGCATCTAGTAGTAGCATGGGTTCCAAAATTCATCTAATGATGGACTTGAAACTCAATCCAAGGGTCTAAAAGAGAAAAACTCAAAGCCCTTACACGTGGAGCTAAAATTCCCAACTCAGTGAGCACCAAAAGAGGTCCAAACCTTGTGGCCAAGTTAGGTTCAAGAAGGGAATAACCTTAGAGGCCCAAAATATATCTCATGGGTGCCTTGATTTCATTTTACTAGTGTCTGCATCTGCGAATGGGACATCAATACCAAGCGTTGTGTATAAATTCTGCATTGTAGAAATAGCATATAGAGAGTTGAGCGTAAACTTAGTATCACTAAACATAATAGATTTTAATATAATTTTGGGAATAGTTTGGTTAGTAGTCTATCACATTAATATTGATTGTTATCACAATAAACTTGTATTCAACATCTCTAATGGAAAAAAAAAATTTGTTAATACTATCTCAATTATTTTCGGTGCATGAGTAATCAATTAACATAATTGTATAACATTAACTTAATGACCTTTTTGTGCGAATAGGCAAACCACCATAAGGTATTTGCATCCAAGAAATTCTTGTTGTTTAAAAGTTTCTCGATGTATTTCACAATGAACTACCAGGGTTATCGGTAGATCAGAAGTAGAATTTACAATCGATCTTCAATCATATACTCAACCAATCTTAGTAGCCTCATGTCGGGTGAGCCGTGTCGAAATGAAGAACTAAAAAAACACATCAAAGAGCTACAAGATAATGGATTTATCTGACAGAGTGTATCTTCTTGGGATGCTAGACTCATATTACAAAGAAAATTGACAGAACATTAAGATTGTGTATACACTATAAGAAATTGAATAAAGTCACAATTAAGAACAAATACTCTCTCCCTATGAACAACATTTTTTTATCAGTTATAAGGTGTTCAAATCATCTCTAAGATTGACCTGCGTTCAGGTTGGTATTACGTAAAGATCAAAGCTGAAGACATTCCAAAGACAACTTTCTGGAACAAAGTATAGACATCATGAGTTTACAGTCATGCCATTCATATTAACTAACATGCCTGCAATTTTTATGGACTTGATGAATAGAATCTTTCAACCATTTTTAAATCAATTTGGTATAGTCTTCATCGTTGACATTTTGGTTTACTCTAAAGATAAGAAAGAACATATCCAGCTTCTGATTCAAGTCTTGCAAATCTTTAGGAAAAAGAAGTTATATACGAAGCTAAGTAAGTGTGATTTTTTTCTTGAACAGATTCCCTTCTTGGGGCATGTAATATCAAAAGAAGAAACATCAATGAATCCTTGCAAGATTGAGGCAGTGGCAGATTGGAAATAGCTCACTGCAATCAAAGAAGTTAAAAGTTTCTTAGGTATGATCGAGTATTATTATAAGTTTATGGAGGGAGTTTTAAGTATAACAGCCCTTCTGACACGACTCACGAAAAAAGATGTTAAGTTTGAGTGGAGTGAGGTATACAAGAGAACTTTTACAAATTTCAGTAAATGATTGACTACTACACTCGTGTTAGCTTCACTAAATGAAATATGGGTATATACAGTATAAAGTAATGTTTCTAATAAAGGATTGAGTTGTGTTTCAATGCAGTATGGGCGAGTCATAGCTTATGGGTCTAGAAAATTAAAAAAATCATGAATGAAATTAATCTACTCATGACTTGTAGCTTGTCATAATTATCTACGCCCTAAAGCTTAACACCATTATTTATATACTAAGACATTCAAAATCTACATTAACCATAAGACCCTAAAATAAATATTCACTTAGAAAGATCTTAACATGCACTGGAAACATTGGATGGAACTTTTGAAGGATTATGACTATAAGATCTTATATCATCCAAACAAGGGTAATGTGGTGGCAAATGCTCTCAGCAGAAAAAATGTATGTATGTTAACCTGTATAATGATATCTGAATGGTAATTAGTAAAAGCTACGTAAAAAATACAACTTTAAGATCTGAAACATGCTATATGTCTGACTCATTTAACAATTCAACCTAAGTTGATCGAGATGACTAAAGGAAGCTCAATTGACTGATCTCACCTTAACATCTATCAAAAAGGATATATAATAAAGATTAAGGTAGAATTTTAGGTTTCTGATGATGGGTTGTTCAGGTTTCAAAGCAAGTTGTACGTATCTA
>NW_019014634.1:1228292-1238962 GCF_000150535.2 Carica papaya
ATGTACCAAAGCATAAGACCCCGATTTTGGTAGAACAGTAAGAAAAAAGATATTGACGATTTTATCTCTAAGTGTCTCACTTATCCACAGGTTAAGACAAAGCATCAACGACCAGGTGACCTACTCCAATTGCTACCAATCTCTAAATAAAAATATGAACACATTACCATAGACTTTGTGATAGGACTACCCAAAGCCCGTGGGGGTCATGACGGTATCTAGGCAATTGCTGACTAACTCGTCAAGTACTACCACTTTCTAGCTATAAAGATGATAGACCCCTTAGACAAGCTAAGCAATACCTATATCAAAGAGATAGTTAGACCATATAGGGTTTCAGTGTTGGTGGTATCAGACAAAAGTCCTATATTTACCTCCTGATTTTGGGAAAGCTTTCAACAAGCCATGGGAACTAAGTTATCTTTCAGTATAACATTCCATTATCAAATAGATGATTAGTCATAAAGAACCATTCGTACATTAAAGGACATTCTTATGGCGTATGTCTTGGATTTTAGAGGCCACTAGAATGACTGTTTATCATTGATAGAGTTTGTCTATAACAATAGCTATCAGACAAGTATCAGCATAGCCCCTTACGAAATATTGTATAGTCGACCTTATAGATCACCAATATGTTGGAAAGATGTAGGAGATAGGAAATTAATCGTTCTAGATCTTGCAGATGAGACTACAACAAAGATTGTCAAGATCATAAGGAATATCAAGGTAGTCTAAAACAGACAAAAGAATTATGCAGATACTCGAAGAAGGGACTTAGAGTTCGAAGTAGGCGATTGTGTCTATCTTAAAATCATGCCTCTCAAGGGCATCACTAGATTTGGAAAGAAAGAAAAATTGAACCCTTGCTTTATTGAACAATCTGAGATCCTAGAGAGAATTAGATCGTATGAAGTATGGGGATGTTCATGAAATAAAGGACTAAGAAGGTTTTCTTTTTTTCCCTCTTTTTTTTTTCCTTAAAAAAATATGAGTTTATTGGAAATGAGATGTTCCATTGGTGAGTTTTATATTCTATCAATCTTCGGTGAACCATTGTGTTGTTAGGCTTTTCATATCGTTACTGAGTTAATGTACCTCAAATAATTCCTTATTTATTCTTTTTCATATCAGGACGATCAATACTCAACTCCTGAACAGCGACAGATTAGTTAGGAGATCAGTCTATTTTACTCTATTTCTAGTAATACTTAAAGCTAATTATTTATGTTACAATAAGTATTATTTTAAGATTTAAACATATCTCCTGTATATTGAATATTTTGAAACTAAGTAAGCAAGTGATGTATTTTTAAATTTATTGTATAAGATCACCTAATAAATTATTTTATCAATATATAATGTGTGTATGGTTTAGATTCTGAATGAGAGTTCGGGTTGCTTCATGGCTTCCACACGCTTAGTTTTTCATATGTCATAACCTTATGGTAGAGGAAAAAAAAACATTCTCTTACTCACCTCGTTCATTGTCTAGTTACAAATAAAAAGTTAGAATTCCTAAACTGTTGTCTGTCATCATCGTGTTGTCCACAAGAGTATAAACAAAAACCATTTTTGACTTCCATGATATTGTAAGAGCCATGCACATACCTTGGTGGGTTGGTTCTTGTTCAACATTAGTTTCTCTTCTATGGTCATAATGGCTTGTATGCTCCTTTATGTTTGGCTAACTTCCCCAGGATCATGGTCCATAGTTGTTGCCATCAATGAAGTTAAAAGCATATGAGTTTTGTTCAGTGAGCTTATATTTAAATTAGTTAATATAATCCATAAAAGAGTCGTATAATACTTGAGACTTTAGTAAAAGATGATGACATAAATAAGGATTAAAACTTAAAATCAATGGTGCAAAATTGGACTAAAATTTAATAACTTTTTTCATTGGTTTTAATTGGTTATGAGTGTATGAAAAAATTAATTAATTTTTTTTAATTTCAAAACCAAACAAACTAAAAAAATAAACTTTTTAATTTTTAATTTTTTAATATTATATATTCATTTTTAAATTTTTTTGTCATATTAATATATACTTATATTGATTATATATGATATATATAATATAATAATTTTTTATAAATACATTTGTATTATATCATATTTATTAATTAATTAAAAAAAGAAAATGCCAACTATTTAACCTCCCATCACCCTCACTCTTCACTTCCGCCAAACAGTGTTTACGTAGGTCCTGCTTGCAGCTAATTGTAAGTTGTTTTTTTTTTTTTTATGATTCTTGTAATAGTTTAAATTCATAAATTTTTATTAAATATTTTTGTAATTAAAAAATTTATTTTGTTGGATCCCTAAGCACAAAAAATTTTAATGAAAAAAATATTATAAAATTGCATTGTCCATTAATTGTGCATAATATTTTTTATGAAAAAATATTTATAAATAGAAACAGTTTTATTAGGTTTCAAAGCATAAAAAATTTTCTTCAGTACATTATTCCATCGTTTAAGTATTTAAAAAAATTTAGCAACTCAACTATTCAAACCAAGCAATAGCACGAGTTATTTATCCATCTTTTGATTCTATTAATTTTTAATTATTTTATTATTTAAATATATTATAATATTTAAATGACTTGCACTAATCCCCAGCACAGTACAAAACCATATCACCTCTAATCCTCCATTGCAACATTCCTCTTCTCCTCTTCACTCTTCGCTTCTGCTACACCTGAACAGCCAAACCCACAGTTGACAAATTGCTCATAGGCTTCAGGCCAATATCCATTATGCAAACCTTCATAAATACATATTTGGATTCTTTCTATTATTTGTTAGGAGTTGAATCAATGAAATATTCACTTGGTATTATTGTATGTCAAAAGAACTATAAAGCAAATGTATTGAAGAAAACTGAAACTACGAATTACAAGGTTTTCAGTACTTGTTTCAGAAGCATAGCGGAAGTTTTATGCACCTCACTCATAAGAGGCCTGATTTGTTTTTCCTTCGAGTCTTAGTTTTTGGCCAAAAATTTGCAGAATGAATAAAATGTGAGGAAAAACAATATATAATCAAGAATTTATATAGTGTAATAAGTCTAAAGTTTGTAACCAACCAAAAATAAACCACATAAAAACATAGTCATACTCAAATACTATTTTTATATTAAGATATTTAAAAAACTAATTATTACATATTATTACATTAAATTAATAAATAACTATTATATATTCTCACATTAAATTATCTTATTAAACAAATAGATAATTATCACTTATATTATCATATTATTTTTATTTTTATATATTTAAAATTATTTTTATATTATAAAGATAAAAAGATAATTATTGATTTCCTAAATGACAAGCATATATACTTACACCCTCACTTTATATGCCAATCTTCTTTCTTTACTCTAAATTTCAAAGTTCATATTCTTTAAATTTCAAAATTCATAAACTGTGTTTTTGAATTAGATGAATATAATTGTTCTGAGTCCAAATTCTAATAGAAATATTATAGAAAAATCAAATATTCCATAATCATTTTTAAGACACAGAAAAAATTTAATAAAAATTTGTGAGTTATTTAATTTCTTACTAATTGAGATACAAAACTTTGAAGAAGCTAATAAGCACTAAAAATTTGGGATGGAGAAGATGATATGAAAGTGGACGAGTTTAAAGAAAAATAAGTAGAAAATCAAGATTAGAGTCGAGCACCAAAAGTATTTTTAGCTGAAAGGGGAATGAACAAGGCAGCGTTATACGACTTGAAACAAGCAGCAAAAGTATTGGATAGACAGATAAAGAATTACTTGGCTCAGATATAATTTAAGAACGGGTCTATTTTATATTTGTTAGAATATATAATTCATTTTCTCTAACAGTGAAGCATGGGCGGCAATCATGGCAGGGGAAAACTAGAGAAATAAAGAAGAATTTGGAAAACAGAAGCCGATCAGAGAGAAAAAGAGAGAACTTCGGGTGACAGAGAGAAAGTGGAGAGAGAGAGAGATTAGGGTGCGAGGTGCAAGAAAAAAAATATATTGCGAGTGAGATTTGTTGGTTGACTTCAATAAGCTAACAAATAACAGGCTTGACATGGGAGCGCTGCCACTTTCTCTTCCGGACCCTTCTGGCTCACCAAGCTCAAGCTCAATAGTGAGGGTACCGCAAGATGACATTGATGCACAGAAAGAACTGAAAGCGGGGGAAGGGGATGAGACTGGTCTTTCATTCCATTCCTTTCTGGAGGGAAGGGCAAGCAAGGTGTGTAGCGTAGGTCTGTGATGAATAGGTAAGCCTATGCTGCTAGATTTAAGCTAGTGAGAAGACATCAGTAGGCCAGTCTAAAATTGGAGTGTTTACTTGATTATCAAATTCATTTTTTAAGACAATTATAAAATTTTTAAATTGCCAACAAGTACATATTGTTATTACACATCATTGTTACAGAAGAATGTTGAAATTAAACAGAATAATATCACTTGTCCTGCTTAATTAATACATGACAAAAGAATGAATACACAAAATTTAAACTTACATTACAGTCATATCTATCTATTTATGTAATTATATATATATATATATGTAAAGAAAGCTTTAAATTGAGATACTATTAGGAATTCCCTTACCTGTCAACCCACCTTGTTTGGAATAATCAGAGGTATTAGGATAAAGCAAAGAGTATGGTACTTTAACTGGTCCTACTCTATTTTTCAATTTCTTATCATCGTTCCGTCGTATGATATTGTTTTCTATTTCTTGAAGCTTCTTACCAAATCTCTCAAATGCAGCTATTACTTCCTCATCTGAAGTCCACTCAGAGTTTTCTCTCTGCCCAAGATAAATCTCATCATTAGTATGCCGTGACAGAACCTCAATCAAAGATATACCAAGAAGAGTTTGAAGCTGAGGTGTGATTGTTTTCAGTATTCCCACATCAGGGTCTGACTCAAGTTCAGCATACTCTGAACTTCCTGGTTCGGGCATGAATCTTCTACTTAAAGTTGGTCTATTTGGAAGATAACCAGCATACGGATATTGTCCAAAATTTACAGCTGCATGAAGTGCAGAAGCTATCCATATAATAGTTCCGCAGGTTTGTATAAGCTCTGATCTTGTCTGCAACTCGGGCCACCATGGTTCGTCTCTCTTGTCACCGTGGCCCTTGGTTCGAACCTCATTCCACCACGATTGTAGCTCATTGTCGGTTCGAATCATTTCATCTGTAGTGTAGTAAAAACAACAATACTCACTCACCCATGTTTCAATTGCTGTCCAAATTTCTAACCCATCTACAGCATATGGGTAATCCTCTATCAGAAGCTTGATTCCATTAGGACTGCTTGAATCTAAGATGGCCACACCTCTTGACACATAGATGATGGATCAATATTAGTATGTGTATAACTTAGGAATAATGATGTTAAATATTTGGGTAATTAATATAATTAAAATCGTTACCTTTTAAGCAAATCGGCCGGAAGCGCTTGCTCCGTGAACACCCAGTTTTTGTAGATGACAGAAGACATTTCCAACGAATATTTACCAGGGAAAACTGTTTTCTCCAACACCCCACCAGCATTGATGAGGATCTGACGAGCAAGAGCATTTATATACATTGTATCACGGAAGTGGGGATGTAAAAGCTTATATATTGGATGAACTATACTCAGTTGTCTATTTGTTGCAATCACAAATGGTTCTATAACAGCATGGGTGTTTAACCTACAAAAATTAAATGCAGTAGTTCAAACATATATATTATATATGTGTATACAGATTTATATATTATACTTACCAGTGGCTTATGAGTTGGTGATAACCAGAATCATTAACAGCAACATAAGCTTTAGCCAGCTGCCAGACTGAACTCTTGACGCCTTGTTCGGCTGGAATGAAAACTTTGCTGACAGAGCCATGGAGATCTCCTTGTGGATGTGGCAAGCTTAACTCAATGGCGACTGGTATCAGAGTACCATCATCTTGTAGAAATAGTACTGTTCTAGTTGCATAAGCCTTTGTCTTGGTGGAGTTTATTCGTGCTAGATATGGCATTAAAGTGTCATGGTGATCTAATATAAATAGTTTCTTCTTTTCCAGTGCCTGTATAAAAATAACAGCATGTTATACTTACATATACATATATACGGATTAATAGATGAAGTGGATAATATAAAATGGATTACTTCATCTACTGTTAGCCTGTTCATGTTCTTTTCTATATGCTCCTTTGTAATTGAACTGTGCTGATTTCCATACACTCTAGGATCAAGTTTGCTGGCTGGAGGAAACTCCTGCATAAAGTAAGTTATAGAGGTTGATCACGATGAAAGATGAACATTATATACCTATATATATGTATGTGTAGGTAAATTTATAAATTCTTTTTTTACTTGTAGGAGTCTGATGACTACTGGGTTAACACCAGCCAACATTTCCCTTCCAAACTCTTCATCTGTCCTCCAAGCTGATCTATCCTCTGCAAACAAAAATCAAAAGAAGATGTAACTCTAAAATTTCCACACAATCGTTTTCTCCCTAGTGAAATCTACAAGATAAAGAATAAAACTTCTTACCTTTAATTACATCGGGCATGGGAAATTTTAACAACCTCTCACCATCATTTCGAATAAGCTCCTTCAGCATCTCCCAAGGAACAAGCTCTCTTATCTTGTTAATGGTCGGGCCATTCGGTAATTTTATACCTCCTTGATATAAATCCAGCACATCTTCAAAACTATCAAACTCATCTATAGTTTTATCGCATAAAGATGTAATTTCAGGGACCAATACTCGGACGAGTGCTTTCAGACCATATGCTATGAAGTCTGAAAACTTGACATAGTTAAATTTCTCATCTCTTGGGACGTAAAAATTTAGACTTAGAAGTGGCAATCTACTCTCATATCTGCGATCTACAATAATAAAATAAATAAATAAGTAATAATAATATTTCATTCACATATTTATAGTAAATGTGTTACTAACAAATTTTTTAAGTGATATAAATTATTAATATACAGTGACATTTGTTAAGTTATTACCTGTTACAGAAATTGTAATTTTTACATAAAATTTGTTTAAAAAATTTAATCTAAAAGTGTCATAAATAATATGAGGCGGCCAAATTTGTCTACTAAAATTAGATGGATTAAAATTTTTTATTATATTCATAACATGTATATCTCACAAAATCTACAGCGTACTTTATTTTATATATTTTTATATATAAAAACAACAATTATACAAATATGACATATAATATATTTATTTTTTA
This sequence comes from Carica papaya, assembly GCF_000150535.2. The sequence goes on from NW_019014634.1 coordinate 1,235,552, forward strand.
AATATAAATATAAAATTTGAATAGATAATTATTATATACTATATTAATACTTTATTTTTAATCAGTTCAGAATAACGAATTTTTTTATCTATTTGAATTTAATACTATTATAAACAATATTAATATCTCTACATGACAGACTACCAATATTTTTGTATTTACTTTATACATAATAATATTCAAAGAGGTTGAAAGTACAATAAATACCTTCTTTGGTAGGTTTACGGCCAGTTCTTCCCCGTCGAGGGTATGGATACTGCTGCGATCCTCCGAGGATAGGACGTTGATCCTCGGAACCTCCCAAATCATTATAATAATCATAATCATACACTCTATCCCACTCTTTCAGCTCCTCTTTCCCATTTCCTCTGAGATTAGCCAGTTCTTCTTCTCTAAACTTCCTCAATGGCTCTGGCATTTCAAATGGCAGGTAGCTCTACAAACTCATATCAAGCATGTAAACACTTGTCTATCAGTGTATATGCATTATATTGTTCAACAGTTATAACTAATATAGGTGGAGAGACTTTCTTGGAAACTCTACTACATCTATAAAAAAACAGGTTCGTGGGGGAACTGATGAACGGGCTGGACAGACAAATGGGCCAAGCATATAAATTTATATAGATTAAAGAAAAAGAGAAAAGAGGAAATGCAAATTCTTAACCTGATGATGATAGAGAAGAAAAGATTGAAAGCAAATCAATTAATTTACCTTATTAGAGAAGAAAATACGATTATATTTGCAATGATGAACTGGGTAGACCCAGGAGTTACAGACAAAATGGAGTCGGCCATGGCTGGGAACATCTTCTAATGTGAGAGTCTTGATGTAAAACTGACTGTGATGATAGTTTCTTATTATAAAAGCTCCAGGAACACCCATCTTCTTCCCCCATTCAAATCTCACAGACAATGCAGTTTCTCCCACTTTTACCAACGACGTGATTGTCCTCCCCCATTTCTCCAAGTACGCCTCCTTTGACATCTTCCCTCTGTTCTCGTTTTCTGCACAGAGCAGCAGATTGATTATATATTTAGATGGAGAGAAACCATTATTGGATTTGTTCTTCAACTGATATTTATGATCAGAAATATTGAAAAGAGAAAAAGAGAGCACCTGGGTCAGGGTGATCGGAGCTGATGAGCTGCAAAGAGACTCGTTTGCCCAGAAGCTCATGAACTCTGTCGAGAAAAGAAGCTTTAACATCATGGAAATCCAGAGTGTTTTTCTTCATCAGAACAACTGTTCCTTTGATGATGATCGTCTCATCCATTTTGCCTTTTCTTTTTTGGTTTAGGCTATTGAAAGTATTCTGAAATGGGATAATACTAAATGTGTGAAGTCTCAGGTCTGAAGCAACGGCTTAGATTCTATGCTTAAACGTTAATCTGTACGGGTCGACATGATTAAATTAAATAGAGAAGGAGATGGTTATGTGTAGGCAAAGTCTTGTGGGCTCTTAATTATTATTTTGGAGACTTTCCAAGCGGATTCCTGAACTTATTTAGTGTTAAACTTAATAGTCTGCTTTTATTGAATAAGAAAGAAAAATAGAAATTTGGCAAAACAAAAAATTCCTTAAAACAATATAAAATTATATATATATATATATATATATATATACACACATAGAGAGAGAGAGAGAGAGAGAGAGAGAGAGAGAGAGAGAGAGAGAGAGAGAGAGAGAGAAAAAGAACAAACTTAATTTTGATTTACAAAAAAGAGCGGCTGCTGTCATTCTTAAAAAGGTGTAAAGCAAAAAATAATAATAAGGTGGCTTCTGAGAGTTAAATAAGAAAAAATAGAAATTTGGCAAAATAAATTCCTATGATAATATAAATATTATATATATTTAGAAATAGAACAAACTTAATTTTGATTTATAAAAAGGAGTGGCTGCTATCATGCTTTAAAGGTGCAAACCAAATAATAACAACGATAATAATAAGGTGGCTCTTGAACAGTAACATCTTCCTAATTAAGGCACCCGCGCTACTTCTGACTATAATTTTTCCATTCCATCAACAACCAAAATTCATTGAATGATGCGACTTCAGATTATCATAGAGAAGAAGCTTATGTTTTAATGTCTCTATACAGCGACGTTAGAGTCTTTGCAATTTCGATGAAATTAAGAGGAAAGATATGAAACATGCCTGCAAAGATGAATCTTCCATTCCAATCTCTATATATTATGTTTAAACTCATCCAACCTTCCTGAAAGACTAAAAAAAGAATAAGAGTTCAACCTAGACAAACATAGACAAATAAGAGTGAAAATTATATACCTCATAATTGATTAAGTTTATATTTTAGTGGCATAATCGCAATCTATGTTAATATAATTTTTAAACATTTAATTACAATTCTATTCATTGAAACTTTACAAGTTATATATTAAAATAAGACTTAAAATTCTCAAATTGCTAAACTCTATATTAGATAAAAGAGCAAATTTTTTACATTTAATTAACAGAAATAGATAATGTTGATGTGGTTTTATTCGGGGGATGTCTTATCTATATCTTGGATGATATTTTATATATATACTAAGATATATTTTATGTTTATCATTAATGATATTTTGTATTTATTTTGCAGGATATTTTATGTATATTCCATAAAATTTCTTGGGAGAAAAACTCTCATAATTTCTCTATATAAAAATTCTATAATCTATTGATAATGTACTCTCAAATTATTAAAATTAAAAAACTTTTTTGTGGTTTTGTCCGTTGATGTAGGCATATTTGTTAAATCACATTAAATCTTTTGTTTTTTTCTTATCTTTTTCTACTTTGTTATGATTATGTGCGTATTTGGGATTAATTTTCCAACAAGTGCTATCAGAACTAGGTTAGATAAAGAGCCAATAAGAAAAAAGAAAAAAAGGGAAGGAAAAAACATATCTGGTGGTTTTTTCTTTTGTCCTCAATTGCTACCTGCAAGAGAAATTAGAGGTGACGGCAACAGTAGCTAAACCAAGAGAAATAGATTTCGAGCGACGATGAAAATGAATCGTCGATGCATGTAATGTGAAACTAGAAGGAGCAGCAGTGGCAGTTCAAATCAAGAGCCAAACCTAGGTGCAAAACCAAGATCTTTTTGCTATCAGAGCTAAGAGCTAAGAGCTAAATCACAATACAACCAAGATATACGCGCAGCATGAAACTAGAACGAGTAGTGGCAGTAGTCCAACAGAACAAAAAGCCGAAGAGGTACGATCTGAATCTAGATCTGTGCGTCATATGTTAAAGGAGTCCAAATTTAAGTGTCCAATGGAGGTGGCTTGAAAAAGACTAATGTTTCACACGACAAATTTGTTTGGAGAAGACAAATCACGCACAGCCTTTTAGATTTGTGTGTGATGCAAGTTCAATCCCTTTTATTGCTTTAAAAAAAGATTA
>NW_019014634.1:1278275-1289226 GCF_000150535.2 Carica papaya
TTACATTGATTAGTGGCTGCTGTTTAGATAGAATTTGGTGATAGATTGAATTTCTATAATTTTAATGACAGGGACTTTTTCCGTCCGTATTTTATGGTCAGATTATATGTCATCTTTTTCTGGTGTCAAAATAGTATACTCTGTTACTCCATTATGTTTGAACATATTTTAACTGATTGCAAGGTATTTTTTTCTTGTAATGATCATTCACTTTATGCAGCAAGTCTTTCTGGTAGCAAATTGGGTATGGAAGAATTGGATGTTTCCCCATCTGAAGATAGTGGAGTTATAGCTACTCACCTGAATCAGATTAAACGTTGGCTCTTGTCACACTCACAACATTTGAACTTCTTGACTATTCTGGTTCTTGCTTCGGTGAGTTTGAGTCTCCATCTACTTCCTCATTTCTTTATATAAAGGTTTTCAAGTTGCTTATGTTAGTGGGTCCACTACACACAACTTTCACATCCTTCCTTCCCTTTGGCTCATCAAAATTTTCCCCCAACATTATGTTCATGTTTTCTCTTTTCGGTTAACCTTGGCTGATATTTAAATGTGATCAGCATTCTGAACTGTAGAGGACCTAACATGATTCTTCAGGTTACATTTATATTTTTACGAAGTAATTGATCGTCTCTGAATAAATTTGCCTCTGATATTTCCATGAATTGTCTAGTGTAGGAGTTGGGACTCTATAAAACAGCACAAAAAGGAAAATTATTGGATTCAACTGTTGATCTCAGTTAGTTTGTACCTTCACTCTTTAACTCTAATAGTGAAAAATGGTTGAAGTAAATATTTGGTTCTCCAATTTGAGCAACATTTCAAATTCGTTCTCTACCTTTTAAATTCTTAAGTTGTGGAGTTAACATTTAAATTTATTCTCAATCAAGCCCCATTTTTAATACATATCCAATTATCAGCAATATTGTTACTCTGTGGATGCAAATCATACGGAGTTGCCAAATGAAACATAGGTATCATAGTATTTATGACATCCAAAACATTTTAAACTTTTTCTTCTTTTCTTCTATCCAGGACTAGCTATAACAACCAAGGTGTGTAATCTGGACATAAAAAGATAATGATTTTGATTGTTCTGATTGCAAATAGGCTATTTGATGCTTATAAAATTTATGTGGCAGTTATGTAGATTTTCTGTACACTAAATAGTGGTTTGACCAACTGAAGGACTTTTCTAAGAATGGATTTTAACATTGAGTTTGAGGATCTACTTTTAAAACAGGCTCTGAAGTTGAGCATTAAATATATAATTTAGCCAATAAGAATGGTCTGTGTACAAGTTTTCTATAAAAGAAAAAGGTTTTCATAAAAGTGTTAATAATCTTCACGAACTTCTGTTTCATATTTTTACTTGTTGATACTCAACTTTTACTGAATTCAGGTCCCTAATCCTCTTTTTGACCTGGCTGGTATCATGTGTGGACAATTTGGAATTCCCTTCTGGAAGTTTTTTCTTTCAACAATGATTGGGAAGGCACTGATCAAAACTCACATTCAGGTTTGCTAGCATATTCTCTAGTTTTAGATCAATTTCGATCTTACAATCTGCTTCACATAAAAAAATTGTTTTTTCTTTTTTTTTTTTTTTTTTTTTTTTCCCAATTTGGTTCATGGACTACGTAGATGTTAGAATCAATATCATCTTATTCCCATTGCTATTTTCAATGTGATAGCTTTGATCTGGATGGACCATTGATAGGCAGTTCATTTGATTGCTTTCCTGCAGACAGTTTTTATCATCTGTGTCTGTAATAACCAGCTTCTCGACTGGGTGGAGAATGAGTTGATCTGGGTACTCAGCTTTGTTCCTGGTTTTGCTTCTTTCCTGCCTCAGCTGACGGCCAAACTCCATTTAGCAAAGGAGAAGTATTTGGCACCCTCGCCTCCTGTGCTTCCGGATAGCAAGGTACCTTACTGCTTTACATGATGTGCCTATTTACCTTTTGCATCATGGCAGCATTCTAGAAATTGGCTTTCAAATACACATTAGGTGTTTATGCACTTACGTATCTGTTCATCATCAATTTCTTGCTAGGCAAAGAAGTGGGATCTTTCCTTTGCGGCAATCTGGAACACTGTTGTGTGGCTCATGCTCTTGAATTTCTTTGGCAAGATTGTGACTGCAACTGCACAACGGTACCTTAAAAAACAGCAGGAGAAGGAGCTAGCTGCATTGGCAAGTAAGTCATCAACTTCAACACACACAGATTAATCTGATGGAGTGCGATTATGCAGAGGCCATAATGTGCTTTCATTTTCTTTTTTCTCTTTGTTACATGTAGAAGTAGGGAAAGTAAAGGTGACAACACCCAATGGTGAAAATTGAAAATTACCCTAAAATTATCTGATCAGAAGTCCCTGTTAGAAGATTGTATAGAAATAGGAATAGGGTGGATGAGAGAAGTTGCAGGTAACTTCATCTAATCTTCTGATAAGGTTGGGGGAAGGAAGCCTATATTCTTTTTGCTCACACTGTTAAGTATCCTTCACATTACTTTGAAACAGGACAAAGTGTTGTTGACATTGGGAAATTAGAAGCCTATATTCTTTCGTAATGCTCCATAAAATTGTCTTCTCTTTCGGGCTTTTGCTTTTCCACCTAATTTGTAATCGAAAATATATATGCTGCATCAAAATAAAAATAGCCTAAAGAAAGTTTCACCAAAAAGTTTAAGCTTAAGCATAAAATAAACTTCATGTAGAATTTTTTCTTAGATTTTTCTTCTTGTGTTGTATATGAGTTATAATTTTAAAAAGTAACTATAAATATATAAGCTACAGTTAATTATAATTTTAATTTAATTTTTTATGTTAGAATTTGTAAAATAAATCATTATTATATATATTAGTAAACTTATTTTTATATTAAAATATGTAATTGGTACTTTACTAAAAATTAAAATTTATTTTTATATTTTAAATATTTAAATAGATAATTATTATTTTTATTATCATATTAATTTTATTTTATATATTTATAATTAATGTTATTTTTATTTTAGTTCAAAAAAATAAGAAATGCCATGTAGCATTCTCCGTACTATATATATATATATATATATATATCTTTTAAAGGTATATGCGCCTTGTATTTGCAAATGTTGTATGTTATTAGTAATTTGTTCACTATTTCTTTCAATGTTTTTCAGTTGAACATATTATTTCTTTCTCTTCTTTAAAACAAACAAATAATCTTTAGCAAAACAAATGAAACCATAATGAATCTAGAGGGGGAGGATAATAATAATAATAATAAATAAATAAAACATTATCTCATTATGAATCAAAATTTCATAAATTTTAGTCACAAATTTTGATATTATTATTAAGTTACCACCAGTATTTATTAAATTATTTTTGCTGATTAATTTTTATATTTTATTATTATTGATAATATACAATCGTGGAGGATTTCTGTTTTATAATGATAATTACTTGTGTCAATTAAAAATGATATGAAAAATACTTTTCACAACTTCATGGTCATAGGGGGGGGGAGACAGACATTACTAACAACACAAGTTACTTAAACAACCAATAGAATATGTTGGATCCATAAGACTTATATCCCTCACCATCTTTTGGGTTATTTGAAAAGAAAGAAATAATTGCACTGTTTGATCCATAAGACTTAAGACTTAACACTATGGAGAATAATTGATTTTATTATTTTTAAAAGTACAGCCTTGAATATAATGAGAACCTTAGTCTCATTGTAGATATTTTAATTGATTTGTAAAAATAAAAAATATATTTTTAATTTTTATTTCTATTTCAAAAAAAAAAAAAAAAAAACTGTTTGACCCATATAACAAATTTGGTAATTCTTGACTATTAACTTGTTAGTGTGAAACATGGATTACAAAATTTTTACTGAATTTTGAAAATTAATTTTTCATTTGAAAGAACTATATGAATTATTGACTATTAACTACAAAACAATAACTGTAATTTCTCAAGTGCATTTCTTTCATCTTCGAATTTGTTTTTAAAAATGTAAGAAAAACATAAATTTATTTATATTTAAGATTTGAATAAAATAAAATTTACAAATTCTAAAAATTATCAAGTCCAACTATTTCTTCGAAATAATAATTCCACACATAATGGAGTATGGAGTTCAATGATGATAATCATCAATGGGTGTCGAGAAAGAACATGTGGATTACTAAAATTGTTTTAAAAATAGCATTGCACAAAAAAAGTTTTAAGATAAAAAAAAAAAAATGCATAGTGTTTAATAAAATTTATTGTAAAAAGTAGTTTTAATATACAACTTTGTATTAAATTTAATTTATTATTATACTGTAAACACTAAAATAATAAAAACTTTATATAATAATAAAGTATTATAATTATTAAACTAAAATTTTAAAATATTTAAATAATCTAAAATTAAAAAAACTTTAATATGTCAATATTATATTCTTTAAAATAATAAAATAAAAAAATTTATCAAAAATACTCTCCATCTTCCACATCAAGTAATTTTTTAATTTCTTGTTTCATATTTATAAAAATTTTAAAAATATATTTGAGTTTTAATTAAAATTTTATTTTTTGACGTCAGAAAGATGACAAGGTTGTCACATTTAGTAGTGCACGTGGGTCACCACGGCCACCAAAATCATGGCAAAGCAGTGAGGGCCCACTACTAAATGGTGGAGCCACTCCTCATTAAATGTGGGCCCCGTTGCTCAATGATCTGCTTCGCTTTCGTTTTCCGTTTGGTATGTTGTAGTTACTGACAAATGGGCCCACCAATTCCCTTATTTTTAATGGCTTACTTTTCATACTTTTATAAAATATTTAAAAAACAAAATTAAATAATAAAAAATAAAACTAAAACGTCAGCATCTCCATTTTTGTCATCATCTTCGTATTCCATTTCAGCCAATCTTGTTTGTTCTATCTTCACATTCTTCATTCATCTTTACATTGATATTTATGAGTAGCTTTGCAATTGCAGTGAAGCAGATCTGCTGAGAATGGTGCACGAGACTAAAAATACTGGAAGAAGATTTAAGGAAAATAGCAAATGCTACTTCACAAGCAGTTTCCTATTCCTAGCAGATCTGACGCTAAAAACATGGATCAATCTGGAATTACAATGAATGAATGATCACAGAAACTTAACCTAGCGACAGAAATCCTCGAAAAGCAGAGATCTGTTAAATGACGGTTCTTCCTTTGGTTGCTCTGGTCTGTTTCCTCTCTTACTCAATACTTCTTTTTCTTCCCTTCTTCTTCTTCTTCTTCTTCTTCCTCCCTTTTTGATCTTCTGCTCCTTCGTTCTCTCTGTTTTCTCCTCTTCTTCCTGTTTTTCTTCAATCTCCATCTGTCATCGTCACCATCGCCAGCGTTGATCCCCCATTTGCTCTGTTCTTCTGATTTTCAGCATCTCCATCATCATCATCATCATTCAACCTGCGTCATCATCACCACCCACTTGCGGCATCTCCGGCCAGCATCATCATCCTTCAGCCATCTTCTGCCTTCACCATCTCTTCCTCTCTTCTCTGTTTTCCGTCGTCTTGGGGGCGGCCGAATGAAGGAACAAGAAGTTCATATCAAAAGAAGAAACAGGGCTGGGTCAGATCCAAAAGGGCTTGAATTTCAAAAAGGCAGAGCTCAATCGGCTTAGGCTTGGGCTTTGGTTTTCCGATCGGGAGATAGACTTGAATGAGTTTTTTGTAAATTTTTAAATAATTAATTAAAACTTAATTATAAAAATTAAGTGTTAAATAAAAGACCACATTTTTTTTAATTAATTCAACCAATTTTAAGATGAAAACAAAGATATTTATATATAGAATTAAGAAAACAAAATTTTTCTTTAATTGTTTGCAACTGTTTCCATTCTTCAGCCTCAAGTTACTTTCCCCTACTATGAACTTGGTTATTCGTGCATTATCATCGTAAATAAAGCTTCAACTTTATTACATTCTAATGAAGAATTACGTTGAGAATCCAAGAATAAACCTTGAAGATACACCTGCGAGTTTAGCTTTGTTCGGATTGTTGGCGCCTAATTCATTCCCCACCAAAGCTTAAAGAAGATGGGAAAATGTATATCGAAGTTGTGGTTTGAATCAGAATTCCCATTGAAGCAGCCATTGCTCGAGGATTTATTAAGAACCCACATAGCAAAATCATGATTTCAGACCACCACCATTTTAAGACAAACAAAAATGCAGCTAGGAATAGTTAAATTCAATAGACATTTCCACCCTTTGAAGAAAATAATCGAGATCCCTTCCCATGTTTTCTTATATACACCCAAATGATAAATGTAAACTATTAAAGATACTATGAGATTGAAATTAGTTCAAACTGCTCCCACAACAACACCTTTGATTCCCATGTTTAGAACATGGGCTATAAAATAGGTAATGGGAATATGGAAAAATAAAGCAAAAGATGCAGAGAATGTTAAAAGAATAACAATAGACCAGGCTCTGAGATAAATTCAAAGAAGGTATCAAATAGATTGAACAATGAAGTTAGAGAGATAGCGAAATATGTAGAGTTGAACTTGACTTGTAACGTCTTCTTATTGATTGTAGAAAAGGAGGATTTTTTTTTTTCTCATGTTGACTGATAGGTCCCGGTCAAAGCTAGTAAAGAAATTTTAAAAAAAATATTTTTTGGTTAAAAAATTACTAAGATAAAATTTGAACTGTTTTTTATTAATGATGTTTGAATGTTTAAAAATAAGAATTCTACATATTATGTCCTATAACTACTTAACTTAATTCAAAAAAATAGGAGAAATGGGATAATGGGGATTATGATCAATTAATGGGGATCGTGGAGATATAGAAGTTGTTATTGTTGATTGCTTCTCAAATCTTATTTTCCACATTTTTTTTACTGAAGATATCATTAGTTCTTCTGATCTTATAATTGTCTTTCTTTTTTTTAAGAACCTTGTCATCAAAGTTTATGTTGCTAAATCTTCATGCAGTTCTTTCGGTAACCATGTTTCTCGAGTTCTCTTTTTATTCAGGCTTTACAAGTTCTACATCTTCTTATTTTTTGTTGCATTCCAAAAGCAATAGTTGGGATCGACAGCATCTACGGTCGGCTATAAATTTTTTTCACAATTGAAGCACAACCCGTGCACTCGCCATCTCTGTATTTTATCCCACGAGAGTCGTTTGGTGGTAGCAGAAGGAGTGGTGAGGTTTTACTGATGAGGAGCGATAAGGGCTTGTTGGTTTCAAGCAAGTGGATTTTGTCCGAATTGATCGGCCCGGTGCTGCTAGTCTAATTGGTCTTCTCTCGCACGGGCCAGATTTATGGCTTCCTTCAAGGACTTGAGCCGGAACATCCTGATGTCATTAACAACTTTAAGCTTGAGCCCATTGATGAAGGTACTCACTAAGGCCTTCTAAGTCCATCATTAGACTCGATTACCCAGCCTCTCAAATTCTCTCTGATATAAGCACAATAGACCAAACTATTTGACTCTCGGTAGGGGCCCATCAAAGTCTTCATAGTCCATTGGATTGAATCGAGCCCAAAGTTCTTCCTTAGAGGCAGCCCACGTTACATCCTTCTTTTCTTCTCTATATGTCCCGCGAAGCCATTGCCACTACAGGTTGGCTTAGCTCTTTAAGTGGAACGCGACTAAAGAAACCTTCTAGTTGGCGGTGGTTCCTTGATATTCGAAAAACTATTCTACACAGTTGAATTAATCTGTCAAATCTTTACTAGGGTAGGTGGAAAATTCTAATTTTGTTAACTTTGAGTAGAAGAGTTGTCACCTTGAGTTGTCTCTCTTTGGTGCATTATTGCGGGTTGGTTACAACTGGTTGGTTCGACCCATGGAGTTGTTGCTTGATCATTTTATGTGGGTTACCATAGAGTTTGATAATCTTTTCATGGTCTCCTCTAATTGCCAGAACTTGTTAGTCATACCGATCTCCATGTGGCTCAGGCTACCATGTAGGCCTCCGAGACAAATTTTAAGGTTTTCGATATGTTTTTTGTTGGATGCCATAGGATTCTAGTTCTAACCAATTAATAGGTTTTAGTCAAAGTTAATAAAGAAATAAAAAAAGTTTTTCATTTGAGAAAAAAATTACCACCGATTTGAGATGAAATTTGAACTATCTTTGATTGATGATACTTAAATCTTTAAATACAAAAATTCTACCTGATATGTCCTACAACTACATAACTTAAATAAAAAAAAGGGAGAAATGGGATAATGGGGATTATGGGGTCATCAGATGGCAAGGATCGTGGAGATATGGAAGTGGTTATTTTTGACTACTTCCCAAAGCTTATTTTTCATGTTTTTCTTATTGAAGATATCATGAGTTTTTTGGATCTTATCATTGACCCACATAAAGGAAATAGGGAGGAAATGAGGATAAGTATTGGAATTATTGGTTGTATTATGAGACTAAGAAGCTTGAGCCTTTTTGCACCAAAAGCTTGATCGTAGATGGGTTTCATTCCCATGGTGTGACCAGAGAGAAAAGAGTATCTGGTGATATTACAAAATCCTTTAGAGAGGGATTTACTGACGAGACAATTGAGAATAAGCATGGAGATAATGGAGCGAGAGTAGAGATGAAAACCTGTTAAGATAATAGGAAAAGCTATGATGGAGATCGATATGTACATTGTAATTACTATATACATGTATATTTAATTTTTTATGTTTATAATTTATACACATATGAAAAATAAAAAAAAAAACTAAATGCATATATATATATATATGAGTATAGCTTTTGCACAAATATACAACTAAGGACCCAACTGTTTATCTTTTTCGATTAAAGATCTAACATTTTTTTAAGTTATGTTAAATCAAATATTTCCCTTGTCTAATTAATACTTTTAATTTGCTATTATGTGATATATCATGTTAATAAAATTAAACATGAGACATATGAATCATTAATTAAATTAGTTTTAATATTAAATTTGTAAATCACTACCACTAGAAAGCATAAATTTAGTCCCAAAAAACCCAAATCTACCAACAAAATAAATAATTTACATAACATTATTTAATTTTCAATGCTAAATGCAGTTTAGTTGATGTGTAAAGTGTTACATATTGAATTTTCAGATTAAAATTTATGTAAGTGACTTTAATCGAGATAGAAAAATTCAAAAGTTCCATTAAGCAAAATAACTAAGAGCAAGGGAGCAATTTGGGACCAAAAAAAAAAAAGTACAACACATTCTTAATTTTATAAACGGGTGATATAGTCTATATTATTTGTTAGTTCGGTTAGGTAAAAATTATTATAAAAGATCTAGTTATATCTTTTCTTCATCCATAAGTGAAATACGTAGATAAAAAAATCAGGTTCTCTACATTTTTATCATTGTGTATAACAAATAAAAGATAGTTTACATCTATTATAATTATTATTAAGATTAACTTCAAAAGATTATGTCTGGGTGCAAAACCAAAGATCAAAATCCACTTTTCTCATAATTTAGTGGGCTAACATATCAAAGATTAAATGACCATTTAATAAGGTACTTAAAAGGGCGGTGAAAATGCTGAGATGTGGGTAGGGGATAAAGTACGTAATCTTTTTATGTTGAATTTTTTTATTAGAATATTATTATTGGTTTTTTCATTAATTTTGTTAACATTTTCTTTTGTCCAAAAATAACGAAAAAAGAAAAAAGAAAAATAGAAGCATTGCGTGTTTGCTTTATTTATTATAATGCCTCCGTGCTTGAATTCTACGGATTGGATTTCCTATTTTTTTTTTTTGAAATTTCGGCTCCCACTTTTGATAAAGATTATTATTTTCAATGAAATTTAATCTTTAATAAAAGAATTTTAAATTGCTTTATTTATTTAAATAAATTCTTAATGTACGAATGGGATCCCACATCCCGGACCAATCTTTATTACTTTTGGTTACACTTTTAATTTTTTATTAAAAAAAAAAAAAAAAAAAAAAAGAAATTTGTTTAAGTCGGACGGGTTTGTGTGTTTATGGAAAGAGAGGGGGGGACACGTGTAAAGAGGATAGCAGCTTGAAAAGTCTAAGCAAAAGAAAACCATCTCATCACGGATGGCCCACTTTCTTAGGCAACTGTGGGGCCCACCGTCATCTCTGAAGGTAAAATTTGAAAAGAAGAAAAACATATCTAAACGAGCATGATTGAAAAGCGAAGATATTGTTTTTTTTTTTTTTTGACACGACAAATATATATTATTAAAATCCCGGCCGGGTGATTTCGATAATTAAAATAATAATAATAAATTTCATATCTGCAAAATAGACAGAAGGCACGTGTGAGATACTGACAACAAAAACAACCACCAATCACCAATTAATTCCGCCAAATTTCCCAATAAAATACTTAAAAACACTTCTTATCAAATTTAACAGAATTGGATTACCCAAATAAATTCCAATTTATTTAAAGAATATTATTATTATTCTCTTGCTTGGCAATAACTCATTTTCGTTATGACCTTTCCCAAAACTACCCTTTTTATTACATGTTTAAAATATATTTTATTAAGAAATTATATATTCCTTCAACTAATTGAATCAAATTGTTTTAATTGTAAATCTTAAAAAATCAAAAAGGGATAATATAAAACTTTTACAGCATAAAATTTATTCCCGGGGAAAAGAGAAAATAAAACATTAAAAAATAAAAAATAAAAAAAAAAAGCATTTTTACATGTGCTCCCACACGGAGGACCCACCACCCTTTGTAAATTAATATTAAATTAAAAAAGGCTCCTTGCGATTTAATCAATATAAAAATTCTATACTGACTAATCATCCATAAAATACAAAGCTTCTTGACATCTCCATGCAAGGATAAGCGTATGGAGACATAAAAAAAAAGAACCCGACGGCTATTTCTTCCATGTGTCAAAACATACATACACCTCCACCCTCCACCCTCCACTGCATATATA
>NW_019014634.1:1289281-1314450 GCF_000150535.2 Carica papaya
AAAGCACTCTTTGGATATTTGATTCTACTCACCAGCAGGTTGCTTCTGCTCTGCGGGTTTCACCTGCACTGCAGTGGGAACAGCATGTACGTAAGAGAAACCAGCAGGTACAAGTTGATGTGGCTTAGAAGAGGATTGTGCCGTATCAAAAGGTGCAGTATGGATCAGACCCTGGGAAGATAGCCCTCCACCTTTCATACTGCTAGCAGCTGCAGCAATGGCCTTTGCAGGATCCGAATTACTGTTGTTAGCAAGTGTAACTGAAGAACATATGGACAGCATCCCAGTAGAGGATGCCACAGATGACCCAGGTGGCTGAAGCTGTTGCGGCTGCTGTTGGTCATTTCGATGTCTCTGAAGGTAATACCCACTTGCACCAGTTGCAGCAATTGCATTAGTTGAATGTTGTGCTTGAGGCTGCATATAAGCCCCAGAGAAGAAAAGCTGCGCTTGTTGCAATGCATGCTTTGGTAACTGCTGCTGTTGCTGCTGCTGTTGTTGTTGAGGCAGTTGGATCTTTGATCCAGTAGTTGCAGAGGTCACATGGGGATTTCCAAGAATAGATGGAACATTTCTTCCACCAACTGGAGAAGACTTCCGGCTGGGCACTGACTGTGAGTTCTTGGATGGTTGAGACGATAAAGTAGAGGAAGCTTGGCCACCTTTGTTACCCGCAGAAGTAGATGGATTGGTTCTCGGGCTACCACCAGCACTCTTGGTAACTGAAGTTGAGGGGGAGCCAACCACCACAGGAGGAGACGGGGACTGGTTTGTGGCGGGAGGCTGTTGCCCTTGGGGAGCTGCACATGATTTTGGGGTAGATGCAAAAGATATGTGCGTCTGTGTGTGGCTTTGCTGGGATCGTCCTTGCTGTTGGGGAAGGTTTTTTAGGGATGACGAAGTTGATGATGCCAGAGACGCATAAGGGACTTGAGAAGTGGTTGTCCTAGTTGAATTTTTCCACTGAGGAGATTGGCTGGGACTACTGCTGCCTTGAACAAGATTTTGTGGGAAATTAGACAGGGAATTAGGAAATTTTGCTGCCATTGTTGATGCAGAATGGTGATCCGAGTAAACCCCAGTTGCTGGTGTCTTTGTTCTGGCCGTAGCAGCTGCTGCAGCTGCAAACTGATGCTGCTTATGAAGCTGCATCATCTGCTGCTGTTGTTGCTGTTGTTGATTCCGCTGCAACTGCTGTTGAGCACTTGAAGAATTAACAGTAATAGCAGCTGGCATAACAGAGCCAGAGGTCCTCGAAGCAGAACCAAGATTAAGAGTTCGTGCGGAGCTATCAATAACACTACTGCCTCCTATTGTTGAGACAGATGAGTCGGTCAAATCTGTCCTAGAGAAAGCAATGGACTGCCCAACAGTTGCAGGAGCCTTTCCAGCGGCCTTCCTTTCATCCTCCACGTTAGAGACATCAGAGACCACAGACTTCCCATCTTCAGAAACGCGGTAATTCTTTTTCTGCTGTGCAGCTTGAACAGCAACAGCAGCTGCCATTATCTGATAGCTCTGCTTAGCAGCCTCCGGAAGGCCCTGGAGAATAGCATGATTCTGTGCAATGGAGGAAATATCAAGGCCAGAAGCAGCAGTAGCACCATTTATAGAAGTAAATGACATTGCGAAAGGCTCAACACCAGCCTTTGAACCCTGTTGTTGTGGCTGTGACTGCTGTTGCTTCTTTTCCCCATGACTACCACTGGAAGTTGACATGCCGCCAACTGAAGCAGCAGTCATTAAAGCAAAAATTTTGGTTGCACAGGCAATGCAAAGTTGGGCCATATATACTCATGTTTGTGCGAGAAAGCCGGCTGTCAGCAGTTGATGGACTATCCTCACCCCCAGTCTCATTCTCAAGTTGTCGAGCTTGATGAGGAGCAAGTTGGCTTGGCTGTTGACGGTGCTGAAGCTGTAGGGTCTGAGATGATTGATTTTTTGAGGCAGGGAAACCTAGCAGGCTTACACTGTTGCCTCCATTCATGCCACTTCCATGAGGTCTCTGCTGTTGATTTTGTAGATGCTTTTGAGATGATGAGGACCCACTGGATATGCTAGTGTTCTGATGACCTGACTGGCTTTGCTGTGACTGTATGGGTGGCTGCTGCTGTTGTTGAAGATGGGTATGATGAAGCATCTGAGATGAATAGAAAGATCCATTGAAGAAGGGCAGTGCCTGCGCATGAGATCCCCTATACGCAGGAGCTGCACCAACATGTGCAGGAATTGGAAATGGATAAGCATTATTTTGCAAGATGGCTAAATACTGAGTTTCATTGCCCGGCATATTTGGGTAGTTAAAGCTCATTGCTGTGGCTGCTGCAGCTGCTGTGGCACTCACAGAAGCAGAATTTGGTGCACTAGGCGTAGCTGCACTACCTGTTGTGGGAGGAGACTTCACGGAGCCAGGCCGAACAGAAGCAGCTGCAGCTGCTGCTGCAGCATGCTGCTGGCTCAAAGGAAAGATAAAAGCGGGGCCATGCTAAAATTTAAAAAAGTAAAATGAAAATCAAAGAAATTACAAAGAAAAAATCTCAGTAAAATATTGACAAATTAAGAAATCAAAACATACCAAGATATTACTAGTCGCTCCAGGTAGAGCTTGCTGGAGCAAGATTTGCTTCCTCTGCGTAGCATCCACACTGTTGGCAGATTGAGAACATTTGTCCTTTCCACCATGTGCAGGAAAGATTGTAAGACCCTGCCCCTTGTCCTGTACAGAATTGACACCCCTTCCAGGAATTGTCCCAGGCAACTCTGCAGATGGTACTACGTTGAGATTGCAGGGCTTAGCTCCATACAATGGAGCTGCCGAACCAGCTGCTGCCGGCCAGAAAGGATTCATCTTTGTAAATTGCTGGTGATAGTAAATATTTCGAGCAATGTAGCAATGCGTCGCACACCTTTTTGGCCTGGCCTGATTAAACAGCAATTGTGGAGGCTTCACAAGTTGAAATTTTGATGAGAAAGATGGAATTACAAAAATATCACTTGGTTTAATTAGGGCAGAGGAAAGAACGGTACCTGTATGGCTGCAGATGATAAAGCACTTCCATCCATGGATACTACTCCTTGTAAAGGGGCCATGTATCTGCTGAACAAAACTGAATGAATTTCTACAGAAGGTAGACTCCCCTAAGCCCAGAACTCCCGAAAAAAGAAAAAAGAATAAAGCAAACGTACCCCATTGGAGGAAGCCCACCCGGCCAGCTAGCCATAGACATAGGCAGCGGCAAAGAACTCGGTTGAGCTAGAAATTAACAAAAGAAAATCAACAGATGAAAACCTAATTAACCAGAAAATTGAAAAGCAGAGAGTATTCTCCAACTATTTAAAAAAAAAAAGGAATTTTCTCTTACCTGCTTTTTCAATGTTTGATTGCTGCTGGTGCGGGTGTTGCTGCTGCGGCTGTTGCTGGGGTTGAAGCTGCTTTTGGGCATGGTGGTGTAGCTTGGAGGCAGAATCTCTATCAGATTTTTCCAAGTCAAGTTGGAGATCAATATTCCTCTCTTTACTGACAACTTGTTTATGGGATTCACCTTCTTCTGCAACAGTTTTAGCCTTCTTCTCTTCAAGCTCCAAATTTGCATCTTCCTTGACAATATCTTTTACAGTCTTCTCATCCTCCTTCAACGTCGGCTTCACTTCCTGCACATCAAAACCAAGTAGGTCCTTTCAACTTTCCATCTTCCCACATAGCAACAGAGTAACAAATGTGTGGGGTCCACTCACCGTTTCCACATCTGTGGCCATAGGTTTGGGATCTACACCCACAAATTCTATCTCCCCGTCTCTATCTGGAGATGATCTTAATGGAGGAGCCTGTAAATCATAGCGGCACTCCAGAATAAGAAAGAAAGAAAGAGAAAATTATCTTAAACTTCTCTGTTTTGAGGATTCATAAAAAAAAAAAAGAGAAAATTAAATTGAAACGATCTCTGTCGCCAAAATTAGATATTCACCATCAGATCTATCTGGAATTTCTCTTCCTTTTGGTTCTCAATCTCGGTAACCGTTGAATTCCTAAACAAACACAAACAAAAATAAATACTCAGACTCCAGAAATAGTAGCACAAAGAGGATTTAAGGGGAAAACTCGATCTTTGATGCTCACAACTTATTCACCGCCAGATTATCACGATCGTCATCCAATCTGACTCCACGCGGTGATTCCTTCTTGGGCGATTGAGGCTCCTCTTTGGTGGTGACACCCACTTCCTTACTCGTTGATTCTTCGGTCAAATGTCTGGAATCTGATGCAACGCTGATATCTGGCTTCATGGCCTCCGTCGGCACCAGCTCCGGTATAGCCGGCACTGCAGCAGGGACTTGTGAATTTATCAAATCGTATGAAACACTACCGTTTTCGGCAGCAGATCCTGAATTCTTCTCCAAAGTAGGTGAAGAAGCTTCAATTTTTGCTGGCTGGTCCATCTCCACCTTCGATGCCGAAATGGGACTATTCCGAACAGGAAACCCCGAAGGATTCTCGTCATCGTACTTAACCGGTCGAGGTCTTTTCCTCTTGGGTGCTGCAGATTAAATCCACACAAAAAAAAACCAATCGTATCAGTCAATAATTACTCGCGTTATCGGGATGCAGGAATTCACAAGAAAAGTTGTAGCCTGAAAAGTAAGAAAGCTCCGGCGACTGACCAATAGCTGACATGGGCGCATTAGAAGAGCTTGAATTTGCAGGGAAAATGGAAGATGACTGAGGTACAGTCGATTGAGAGTTAGAGATCGGCGAAGAAACTCTGGATTTGGCATCACCTGTAGATTTATTATCGTTGTTGTTACTAGCATCTCTTGAATCGAACTTCATCGAATCATTTCCTGTAGTATCTTGCTTCGACGGAACCTGTGGCTGCCTCATCATCCCGTACAAGACCTCCGCAATCTCGATCTCAATCTCCTCCTGAGCCGAAGAAGAAGCTTTCGAAGACGACTTTGGTGGCCTTTGCTTGTGTCCGTTGGGCTTCTACATCAAAACAGACCTTGTTACTCCATTTGACATCACAAAATCCATGGATTAGATGGAAGAGAAGAACACCACAAACTGAATCAGAGTACTGACCATCTTCTTCCTCACTGAGGCGTTGGAAGATGACGGCGAGGTCGGAGCCGGAGCAGGCGACGGAGATGGAGATGGAGCCGTCAATATCACCGATGGATTACCCCTCACCGGTGAGGTAGAGGCTTGCCGGAGAACTTGCTCACCAGCAACAACACCGCCAGCACTCGATACCCAGCATTCATGAGACCTCTTGGTAGAAGCTATAACCAAGGCAAAAACATGAACACGTGTTAAATCCCAAATCGATAAATACAAAAGCAAAAGAGAAATAGTGAAAATCTGCTCTTTCCAGTTTCCACCTCTCTACCTGACCGGGCTTTTCTGGGCACGGATACGCCAATCATCTCATCGGCGACCTTCCATGTGGAAGCTACCGGTACCGCCGGCGCTGCTCTAAAAACTTTCGCCGGCGGGGGGTAGCTCTTCCGATGGTGGTGTAGCTGATGCTGGGTATTGTTTTGGTGGTGATGATGGTTGGACAAGGAGGAAGAAGACAAGGACGACGTACTCGGTGGGAGTGTTCTCATCGAAGAGGATGATATTCCTGCTCCTCCTGCACCACCTCCGCCTCCGTCGTCGTCTTCCTCTTCGTCCTCATCGTTTACGCTGTCCTCTGAGCTATCATCTCCACCATCTTCCCTATTGCCGTGCATCAACCTATCGGGTCTCCTCCTCTTGCTCCTGCTGCTCAACCTGTCCCGGTCTCTGTCCCGGTCCCGATCTCGATCTTTCTTAGTACTCCCTCCTCGATCTCTTAGCCTACCCGATTCTTGCAACTCTATCGGACCATCTTCATCTGCAAAGGCAAATAAAGATAAGAAGGGGGGAAGGGAAAAAGTGGTTATTGGCATAGGAGGACAGATCTGAGGAGAATTTAGGACCTGGTGAATCTCTGAGACTAGTGGTTCTATGCCTTCTTCTGGACAAGCCATTTGTAGCGGCGGCCATGGTTACTCTTCTTGCTTCTCTGTTTCTATCCATCTGCAGTTAGGATTTGGTTGTGTTTGAAAGAAATCAAGTGTAGACAGAATGAAAACCTGATGTGTCATCACCGAGAAGCTGGCATAATTGGGCGGAAATGGATGTTATGTGTGGCCGTCTGTTCCAGAGCTGAGTTAGGGCAGAAGAAAGATAGGGCAAAGCAGAAGACTGAAATCAAAAGATGTTATGTTTTCTCTCTCTCTCTCTCTCTCCTTTTTCTATAATTACTTCTCTGCTCTTCCTAATTCCTATCACCTCATCTCCCTCTCTCTCTCTTTTTGTGCTCTCATCTCATCATCTTTGGGCTATTTCACTACCACTAGAGGCAAAATGGACGGACAAGATCACTCCTTCCAATTCATTACGCAATCCAAACCCTCCATCACCACTCACATCCAACCGCTCTAATTTGCTCAGACCAACATGGCAAAATCTCAACCCTTCATTTGGGATTTTCACTATGTTTATGCTCTCCATGCCCACGTGTCACCCTTTTTCTTCCCTCCCAAGCTTCCATCTTTACTCACTACCGATTTGGTACAATATTCTATACCTAAAAGATATTAATATATCTACATATATAATTATTATTTTAATTAAAATAATAATTATATATGTAGATATATTAATATCTTTTAAAAATAATAAAAAATTAAAAAATTATTGTCAAAGTTTTGTACTCTCCTAGAGAGAGAGTGTGTGTAGAGTACTGTTGCCCACGAATCACGATCAAAATTAACCCTTTATTTTCCCAAAGAGATGTCTTCACCGGCTATTTCCGGTTGCCGGTGATCTTGGTAAAAGCAACATGACGATCACAAGGAATCTAGGTGACCGCAGAAAATATCGTTCCAACCGGTCAAATTCATTATTTCGGTTCCACGTTTTTATATTAATTAGCATTTTCTCTTTTTTTTTTAAAAAAAAAAAAGAAAAAAATAACTAATTATTAACAGAGATGATTATGAGACGAGAGTAAAAAAAATTACAGTATGTTTCCAAAATTGACATGTGGGCCCGTTCGAAAGCGACCGAATATACTAATCAATGGTCAGGATATCTCGCAACCGCTGAAGGCAACTTCATCCGCCCTTAGATCTTGATCTGACGTGGCAATCGCCCCATTTAAAGAAACCCACCTTCAACCCAGACGCCAACGAACAAACAAGTCCTAGTTGGCACCGAACCGAGAGGCTCGTGCTTGTCGAACAGCGCGCCTCATCTGGACCCTCGGATGGATCCAACCAACGGCTAGGATTCTCGGGGCAGCGAGGGAAAAGGAACTCGGAGTCACGGTCACGGAACTTCCGAGAATTGCGGGGCCCACAAGCAGCTGCCGATCTAGAAATTATTTCCTCGCGTTGGCCTCTTGTCACGTTCCCGGTATGCGGTGACGTGTATTGGGTCCCACCTAATATTTTAAAAAACATAATTTAATAAAAAACCTGCTCGCTCGGTAACCGCTAGGTTTCAGAAAAATAAAAGATAAAAAATGAATGAAGTGAGAGTGTAAAAAAAAAAAAAACCCCAGTGACTGGTAACAGAATCCAGTCGCTCGAAGGATACCAAATAAAAAAAGCTTATCCAGCGTGGCAAAGTAGCTTTTCCGACGTGTCAATCAGCAATTGACGACACGTGGACATATTTTTCTTGCAAACTCATCGCCTTGGATCTTGTTATTGGCTACGCTTCCACTTTTCCATTGTCATCAAAAAACCAGTAAAAACATCTGTAGATAAAAAAAATATATATAAAGATGATAATCTCACCGGCTGTTTTCGTGGAATAGAAGACGGGAGCGTATATTGGTGACGTGGGAGGGGGGGAGGTAGAAATTTTTTAATTATCCATTGAATGGAGATCTTTTTAATAATTTTGTTTTTAAGGTTATAATAATTTTAGGCTGGGTAAGACATTGAATGGGGCTCGTATCTTATTTCCTTGTCCACACTTGCAAGTTGAGTGGTGTAGACTTTTCTTGCACAGCAAAGTGATTTTATCAAATACCCCAAACAAAAAGAATTAATTTTTAGGAAACTATTGTGGCCACGTCAGCGCATGGACCCACCAGAAATTGTTTGACCCCACCATAATGGATGAATCCCTTTCTCCTCCTTTTGTCGCTTTGCGTGCTTTTTCATTCCCTCGCTATCGCGAAATCCAGGGGCCCCGCCACGTGTGCAACTAATTCACCATGTCACTATGCCTACGTGGCCGTTCCTCACACCGTTTACTTCTTCTTCCTTTTTTTTTTTTTTTTTTTTTTTTTTTAAATCCATCCCTCACCGTGTACTCAACCCTAGCCCTAAGCCCACTTTCCCAACCAGCTTTCTCTCCCTCACATTACATATTATACTTCAAAAAATATTAAATTATATTTTTTTTCAAAATTGAAAATAAAAACTTATACCTAATTTGGACATATTAAATGACACAGCATTTAATTATTCAAATAATAAATCATAAGTGTGTGACGAAATTTCATAAGAAAGTCCCATTTGGTTTGGCCTCTAAATTTTAAAATAATATTTTATTTATAGGAATCGCTAACTATTTAAATAGCATGAGTATTAAAATAAGTAATCTACCTTATTTTATGTTAAATACATTTGATTAAATTGTACCATTTTTAGTGGATATAAAATAAATTGATGGAGGATAAGGACAGATTTGAATGAAATTTTAATCTTAATCTAAATTTGCGATTCTACATTATTGATTTTTTTTTAAAAAGTAGATGATTGGGTCGAGTTTAATTTTATGGGAAAACATATAATATAATACAGAAATTATACTATATGTGGAGATGGTGTAACTATTGTATTATATTATATTTATTATATATAAATGAAGAACACCACATTATATAGTTATGTGGCGTTTCTGTAGTTATTTCTGAGCTCACTACCCAATAATAAATAAACAAATGTGTATTTATAGAATATTTTATATATATAAATAAACAAATGCGAACAGCTAAGAAACGTTAGTGTTTTATATTTAAAAAAAAATCCTGCTTAATTTAAGCATGTCTGCCAATTTAAAAAAGCGGGATTAGAGATTACTGAAAAAAACAAAGGTGGAGGAACTTTTAGGGTATAATGCTCATATTATAACAAGTATATATATATATATATATTTATTTATTTATTTCACATGCTGGCCATCTGTGGACCCCAGACCCAACTATGATCTTTTAGTACTGAAAACCCAAAAATTCATTTTCTCATTTTACCATTTTAATAAATAAAATTGACGGTGAGATTTTTAAAGAAAACATTTGTATGAGGAAAAAAAAGTCCACAAAGTGGGACAAAGCGTGTAGTATCACATACTGACTTTTACCCCAAAAAATTTTATATTATTTTTTAGTTTATTTTTAATTTTAACTCCTATAAAAAAAAAATAATAATAATAATAAAAGATCTTTTTTTTAAAAAAAAAAATTGTTAGAAAAATATATACTTATTGAATTTCTGATTATTTAATTATCAAATTTTTTATTCCAATAAAATATTAGTTTATTTTTTATAGTGGCACACGACAAGTTCTCTCGTGCCCTATTAATTTTAAAATGTACAATTATATTTGTTTTTAAATCACAAGATCCAAGCTCTTGCCATGAGAGGGATCAAATCATCGTTATAAATAGTTTTCAGCTTGGGGAATTGCGAATTGGCATTGGGAGTACACGTGTGACCCGCCACGTGGATTTGGCCCCACATAGATGGGGAGAGTTACTCTGTCACCGCTGACAACGAATACAAATGCTCGGCTTACGTGGCTCTTTCCAATTGGTTGTTATTATTTTCCATTTTTCTCCTTTTCTTTTACGCAAAAAAAAAAAATTGTACAGAAACGTCGGCGAGACCGATAAAACCATAATAACTGTAAATGGAGGAAATCAAATGTTAGCTTTTTTTTTTTTTTTGTGTGGAAATTAAGTTGGGTACAACGTGCTATAGATTACACTTGAAAGTTTACCCTCCATAAAGCTATAAGTTACCCACCTACTAATTCTTTTGGTATATATTTTTGAAAAAAAAAAAAATGATGATATATAAATTGAAAAAGTTATCTTAAATTAAAAATAAAAGTTAGTCAGGAAAACCAAAAATAATATCTTAGGATAATAGATTATTAACCAACTAATTTTAATATATAGATATACATAACTAGTGGGTCAAAAACTAACTAATTAATGTATGAGTCATAATACTATAACTTAATGTAAGACAATAAATAAAGAGAAAAAGTGATGATAGACTTATAGAGTTTTTATCTCTATCTCTCGACCCATTCATTAACATGTTGATTTTTATTTAAGAAAAAAATATTTAGTTAACTATGTAAATTATGAGTAATCTTTAAAAAAAATATATAGTATTTAAGCAGTTTCAAAATAAATAGATTTAATTGAGAGAAATTTTTTTTTTGATATTTTTCTCTTTGAAATGAATGCTGGAGAAATTTACATATATATATATATATATAGCTGTGAACGGAGAAATAAAAAATAACTAGCTAGCAAAAGAAATAACAAAAAGGTGCCATTAAAAAACTACTTAACAACAAAAAAATAACTAGGCACACTGACACATCACGCAAAAGGTGATGTATACACCATAATCTACACCCCCCCTCAAGTTGGAGATTTGTGAAAGTTTACCAATCCCAACTTAAATAGGAGATAATGAAACTAAGGAGAAGGAAGAGATTTGATGAAGATATCTGATGGCTGCTACTAACTAGAAACATGCTGAGGGAGAATGAAACCCTAGTTAATTTCATGGCACACCAAATAACAATCAATTTCCAAGTGCTTAGCGCGTTTGTGAAAAATGGGATTAGCAGCAATACGAAGAGCTACCTTATTATAAAAAAAAATAGAATAGGACAAGAAACAAAAATGCCAAAATCATGTAGCAAGTATATAACACATTTGAGTTCACAAACTGTTGTTGTCATGCTACAATACTCAACTTCTGCAGATGAGCGAGAGACGGTTGTCTGCTTCTCGCTTTTCTAGGATATTAAGGATGATGCAAAAAAAATACAATAGCTAGTCAAGGATTTCTTTGTATCGTGACATGCACCCCAATCTGCTCATAAAAGGTCTGTAATTGAAAGTTATTCTATACTAGCAAGAAAAGACCTTTGGAAGTTGATTTCTTTAAATACTTCAAGACATGCAGTGCTGCATTCCAATGAGACTGAGATGGGGTATTAACATACTAGCTGAGCTGTTAAACAACATAAGTAAGATTAAGCCTTGTGAAGTTTAGATATAGAAGTTGTCCAATTAATCTTTTTTATTTTTCTGGTTATGAAAATAGATTTTCCACATTTGCAACTAAGGATTGACCTTTGAGCAATGGAGTATGAGCTGGTCTTACATCAAGTATACCAACATCTGCAAGAATGTCTAGAATATAATTTTTTTGATTCAAGTAAGTACTAGCCTCTGAACGAGCTATTTCTATACAAAGAAAATATTTGGCAATGTCTAAGTCCTTAATTATAAACTTAGTATCAAGAAATGTTTTGACAACATTAATCTTCTGCTCACTATTACCTATAGCCAAAACATCGTCAACATATACGATTAAAGCAGTGAAGGAGTGCTCAGTGTTCTTAATAAATAAACGATGTTCATTTTCATATTAGACGAAACTGAATTGTTGTAACTTTGAGCAGAATTCATAGCTCCATTCACGAAAAGCTTGCTTTAATCCATACAAGGATTTAATTAACTTGCAAACCTAACCATTTTTCAGTTTAGTGTAACATTCTGGAGGAATCATATACACTTTTTCATGCAATTGGCCATGAAGAAATGCGTTGTTAATATCTAACTAATAAATTTGTCAGGTTCTTGCACTTGCTAATGCCAAGAAAACTCTAACTATCACAGCCTTAGCTACTGGAGAAAAAGAATCAAAATAATCAACCCCTGCTATCTGATTTTATCACTTTGCAACAACTCTAGCCTTGAACCTATCAATTATGCCATATGCAAGATATTTAATTTTATAAATCCACTTACAATCAATAACCTTCTTACCAGTAAGCAGAGTGGTTAGAACCCAAGTGTTGTTTTTTTCAAGAATATCCAATTCACTTTACATAACATCCACCCACCTTGAATTTATACAGGCTTGTTCATAAGAGCATGGTTCTAAACATGGAGATATGTTTGTTAAAAACCTCACGTACTAATCACTGAAACATGCATTAATGGAGTAAGGGTAAGTGTTGATGGGCTAAGGACGACCTACATAAACTACAAAAAATGAATTATCATCCATGGTAGCAGATGGTGATTGAATAGTAGAGAAAATGAAGTCAGATAACCAAGTTGGCTTATGTCTAGTCCTAGTGCTTCTTCGAAGTGATTGAATTAAATGAGCAGGATGAGAATCAACTGTAACAGGAGATACATTTTCATGTAGACTGGGTGAAGATGCATTAGGAGTATCATGTGTAAAAGATGGAAAGAATCTGGTTCTAGGAAATCATTTATGTTAGAGACAAGAGGTAATGGTGTAGACTCAGAGATATAATAATATGAGAAAATATTTTCATGAAAAAGGACATCCCTGGAAATAATGACTTTCTTATACTGAATGTTATACAGTTTATATGCTTTTTAACCTATAATGAAACCAAGAAAAACATATTTTATAGCCCTATGATCACATTTATCCTTGTTTAGGATAATGTTTATCGCACAATATAAGCAACCAAAGCACCTTAATGAAGTATATGAAGGAGGGTAGCCAATAAGAAGTTCAAAAGGGGTTCTCCAATTAAGTGAAGTAGTCGGCAATCTGTTAATTATGTAAGTAATAAATAAAATTGACTCCCCCCAAAAATTTTTGTGCAAATGAGATTGAAAGATGAGGGTCTTACAATCTAAAGAAGGTGTTTATATTTTCTTTCTACAACCCAATTTTGTTGGGGAATATAAGGATACATTTTCTGGTATAAAATGCCTTTTAAAGTAAAAAGATTCTAACACTCTTCGTTAGTGAATTATGTCCCATTATTAAATCTCACACTTTATATGATAGAATCAAATTAGATCTCAATGAACTTAAAGAAATTTGGTAGTGTATGGATGACTTGAGACTTATGTGTTAATAAGAAAGTCCAAACACTTATACTAAAGTCATCAATAATGGTAAGAAAATATTGTCCTCCTGTTAAAGATTTTGGTGATAGGATCTCCAAACATCAAGGTGAAATAGTTAAAAAGGTCTTGTGGACTTGGTTTTGCTAATTGGAAAAGGTAACATGTGTTGCTTAACTAATGGACAAACATCACAAGGAGGAAGTAATGAACAATGCTTTTGATTAATGAAATTCAAATGTGACATAATTGTGGGTGAAATAATCCCAAGTCTCTTATGCCAAAGTGAAGCAGCTTGCAAAGAACTTTCATTAGAAATTAATTCAATATCGTTATTACATGAAACATGAAAGGAACTCAGAGAATTATTTTAGAGTAACAATTTTTTATGATAAGATATCAATTATGGGTTTAGACTACTGAAATCCAAGATGTAAAGTCTTCTAATAACCTTTCCAACTGCCAAGATTTCTTTATTCTGTAGGTCCTGTAGTATACAATATTTAGGACAAAAAACAAATATAATTAGGGATGTATATGAAAGTTTATTTACTAATAATAGATTATAGTGGAATGCTGGAACATGAAGCACTTCAGTTAAAACAATGTTATTTGAGAATTGCACACTACCTATATGCTGTACAGTTTTGATTGATCAATTTGATAAATGAATTGGTGATATGGCTTTTATGGGTTATGGTTGTTCAATGAGTTTCAGATCACAACACATGTGACTTGAAGCTCTCGTATCTACAATCCAACTTCCATGCTCTAATCTACTAAGTGTATTAAAAGGGTAAAGTTGTGAATAGTTGTACTTGCAAAGGCATTGCTCCATCAGCAACGTTCTTCCTTTTAATAATATGTCAGGTTTATCATTGCTCCATCAGCAATGTTCTTCCTTTTAATAATTTGTTCAGCTTATTTTAAATTATTTCTTGAATTTTACTGTTCAGCTCCACAGATAATGAACCGTCTCTGCCTTTTTCTATATTCAGTGTTGCTTCTGCATAATTAACAATTTGTTTAATACCTAATTTCCATCTAGCCTTTGCAAGATCCTTGTACCAATCTGACATTCCATCAAGCTTGAAACATGTTTCCTTAGTATGGCTAGTGAAATTGAGTGTGCACATCATAAAGTAGACTTGTTAAATTTTTTTCTGTTTTTGTTTTCCCTTTATTAGCATTGCGTGAATCAACAAAGAGTTTCTTATTACCTTGATTACTTGCTAATATTACTATATTATCAACGCTGTCTGTGTAAACTGTATGAACCTCCTTGTGTTTTTTTACTCTTAAAACCATTAAGTTGTTAGTAGAGGTTTCATAACAAGGATTTGATTCCTTATCCTCGATTACTGCTAATATTACTATATTATCAACACTGTCTGTGTAAGCTGTATGAACCTCCTTGTGTTTTTTTACTTTTAAAACCATTAAGTTGTTAGTAGAGGTTTCATAACAAGAATTTGATTCCTTATATGATCATACTCTTCACTCAATCCAATTAATAACAAAAATTTGATTCCTTATATGATCATACCCTTTACTCAATTCCATCAGAAATTGTATCAGTTTACCAGAATAATTGTAATATGTCATCTATTTTGTAGCACCACAACTACACTAAGGTAATGGCTATAAACATTGAAGCTCATCCAACAATTTTTTAAGTTTTGTAAAATACTGAACTGTAATTTGATTTCCCTAAGAAATAGAACTAATCTCTCGTTATAATTTATAGAAGCCCAGAACTTTAAGGGGAAATGATTTTAGAAAATTAAATACAGAACCGATTAATAAAATTAGAGTTTAAATTCCTTACACAATAATTTAGAATGTCCAATAAAGATATGAGAATGTCCCTTTTAAAAGTCAAACAGTAATTAAAGAAATAAAAAGAAGAGCGAATACAATGCCTTAGGACACTTTTGCTGATCGGGATTTAGATTCTAGTCCTCTTAATCTAAAATGGTTAATAAAAGGAAGAGCTACACTAACCTAGTAAGAATATCACATTAATAACAAATACAAAAAATTAAAGATTGTTAAAAATCAGAAAAACAACAAATGGAGCCCTTGCTTTATTTACATACCTTTAAACTTGAAGACGTTTTTTGATATTTACCGTAACAAGTTTTCCAAAAATAACCTATAAATGCCCATATCCATACTACCTTTTACTTTCACGTATAAGAGAATAAGAGACAACAACTTTCCTTTCTTACCTACTTACTAGTATCCCTGTGGGTCCACAGGGATGTCCCTCCTATTCGTGAACCCAATATCCAATTTTACAATTAACTGGCCGTTTCCATACTTTTTTCGGTAATGGGCACCAAACATTCCATCGCGTCGATACCCCATCTGGTAAAAGTGTGAACCATATCTTTCAAACCTTTCCAGTAAGAGACTTCTTACCTCCGTCCGACTGAGGTAACGTTCACGATAAGGTTTCCTATGTACCGGGTCCGTCTACCCTTTTTCTGGTTAACCGATAAGTCTTTCACATACAGATTTTTATCAACAAACAACCAACAAATGCATACTAATATCTCATATCACATTCTTAGATCAATTAAACTACATTCATGCTGACGGTATATAACTAAAATAATCAGATAAGTTAATAAAACCATTGAAACTATAAATTAAGAACATGTACTATACGAAAATTAAGCGACTTATAATTGTGAACTAACCGGTTTCGCCTCCACTAGTGATCTGTAATTATTTTTAGGATTTTTTAAGTTTTTACAAAACACATAATTATACATTGTTAAGCCCTAATTTATCGTAATGGAGAATAAGGGTGAGAGATCCTTATCCGAATCATTATTTCAAGACGTTGCGTTGTCTACCACACTTCCTAATAGGTACTAGGTTCCCTGAATTTTTTTTACGAAATTTAAAATATTCGTTACATACCTAAAAATACCTTAAAAATCCAAAATCGGTGTCCAAAACTCTTTCCGGCCAAATTTAGGGTTCCGACATGGCGGCACCGTCATACTTTGGCGCTGACTCTGCCGCCCATGGTGGCGGTCTGCCTAGGCCAGACTAGTTTTGGCCGATTTTAACTGGCTTTACACGTATCCCTGCAGAAAAGCACGTTAGTTGGCTAGAAAATCACCAAAAATATCCAACCTACCGACAGGGGGCTCACCAGGTGTCGCGGCTTCGCTGGTCCTCCTTTGCGGTTCCTTCTTCGACGAACCTGCACAGAAAAGGACAGTAAATACAATAATCAAAAAATTGCGTGAAACGGTAATCGGGAAGGGGCTCGTCGGAGGGATTTTGGAGTTTTAGCCGCAGCGGTTACGCCATGCTTTACCTACAATTTTTGGCTCACCTATTGTCCCTATTTCTCTGATTTGGCCGCAGGGGTGCTCGAACTCAAAGTTTGAATGGGGATGAGAAATTTTTACCTTTTTTGGTAGCCGAAAATGGCTCTAGTACGACAACGGTCGGCGGTCGGCCTCCTTCTCCGACACCTGGTTCTTCTTCTCCAGTGGAGGTTGGTGGTTAGGATTTGGGTTCCCGTGTGTGCGAAATATTTGTACATATCCCTCGTTGATCTGGGGTATTCATTATGATTGATCTCGTTCGTCCGATCGCGCCTAAGGAGGAAACGAATCTAGACCGTTTATCGCGAATGATCTCGATCGTCTGATCGAGCCTAAGGGAGAAACAAATTCGGGTCGTCTATGCGCGTGAGATTGATCTTGAGTCATCTTATCGCAGGACATGCGGGTCACTCGCGTGGCCTCTTGTGTGGCCTCCCGTATGGCACCGACATCAGCGTGCCTTGTCATGCGGTGTGATTCAGTTCGTTGGGACTGTTGACTGGGCAATCATATGTGGCCAAACTTTCTCTTTTTGCACTTTTACCATCTGTTTCTAATTTTTCTTTCAAAAATACTCCCCAAACTCA
The DNA here is from genome assembly GCF_000150535.2 of Carica papaya. Next base: position 1,306,412 of record NW_019014634.1, read on the forward strand.
AAATTTTATCACTTTCTTCCAAAATTTCTTTTAATTACATCCCTAATTTATTTTTTTAATTATTTAATAAAATTAATTTAAAATTAGAAAATAAATAATTTTTTATTTATTTTTTGATACTAAAATTTGATCTTGAGCCAAATTCTTAGCCTGCGTATTACAACTCTCCCCCCTTAAGAAGAAAATTGGTCCCTCAATTTTGTCACCCTCTCACTAGTCAAATAGTTGGGGATACTGGGCTCTGAAGTTCGATTCTAACTCTCATGTGGGCTCTTTCTGTGTGTGATTCTACCATAGGACATTGACGAAAGAAATTTTTATGTTGTAGAGTACTTTGCTTTTTCGGTCTACAATACCGACTAGTACTTCCTCATAGGATAAATCTTCCTGGAGTGAAGGGAGCTCGTGGACAAGATATGTGAGAGGTCTGAATTGTACTTATGTAGTATGGACATATGAAATACATTATGAACTCTAGATAGCTCTAGAGGTAGTGCTAGTCTGTAGGCAGTTATACCAATCATGTCTAAGATCTCAAATAGCCAAATGAACTGAGGATTTAATTTTTTTCTCTTGCAAAACCTACTGATTCTCTTAAAAGGGGTGACCTTGAGGAATACTCGATCACCTTTCTCAAATTTTAAATCCCTCATTCGAGTATCCGCATAACTCTTCTGCCTGTTCTGAGTTATCTGGATGTTCTTCCTTATCTTAACTATCTTGGCTGCAGTCTTCTCTACAAGATCTAGGCTAAATAATTTTCTATCATCCATATCTTCCCAACAGATTAGTGACCTACAGAGGTTATCATATAATGCCTCGTACAAAGTCATGCCGATACTTGCTTGGTAGCTGTTATTATAAGTGAACTCTATCAAAGGTAGGTGATCATTCCAATGGTCTCCAAAGTCTAGAACACAAGCTCAGAGCATATCCTCCAGTGTACGAATCGTCCTCTCTGATTGTCTATCGGTTTGAGGGTGGAATACGGTAGTAAGGGACAACTTCGTCCCCATGGCTTACTGAAAACTAGACCAAAACTGAGAAGTGAATCTGGGATCCCTGCCATTGTCACTAGAACTCCATGTAGTCTGACTATTTCTCAGATATACATTCTTACAGTTTGTCTAAAGGGTCGATCATCTTAATAACTAAGAAATGAGAGGACTTGATGAGCCAATCGACCATCGCTCAGATAGCATCATGCCCCATGCGTGCTTTAGACAATCCTGTCACGAAGTCCATTGTGATATGCTTCTACTTTCACTCTGAAATCAGTAACGGCTTAAGTAACCGGCCTGGTCGTTGATGCTCAGTCTTAACCTGTTGACATACCAGACACTTGGAGATAAAGTCGACTATCTCTCTTTTCATCCCGCTCTACCAAAATTGAGGTTGTATATTTTGATACATTTTAGTACTTCTAGGATATATGACGAACTTGGAGCTATGAGCCTCTGTCATGATGTCCATTTTTAATTCATTGTCATCTAAAACACACACCATGTCCTGAAACTTTAGTAATCCATCGGCAGAGACTCGAAATTCTAGATGTACTCCCTGTTCTGCATCTTTTTTTAGAGTAACTATAGTGGAATAAGTTAATTGAGTTTTTTTTATTCTCTGGATCAATTCAAGTTGGACAATCAGGTAGGTCATACATGTAACTCTTTTCAAGTTCTGAAGTCATATCTATTGTACAGCCTCTATTACCTTCCATTTAGAAACTATTAGGTGAGCTAACATACTTGCACTTTTTCTACTGAGTGCGTTAGCTACTATGTTGCTCTCACTCGGATGATACAAGATATTAGAATCATAATCCTTTAGAAGCTCTATCCAACACCTCTGCCGCATGTTTAGATCCTTCTGAGTGAATATGTGCTTCAAGTTCTTATTGTCAGTAAAAATTTAGAAAGTCTTCCCATACAGGTAGTGATGCCAGGTTTTCAAGATGTGGATAATGACGTCAAGTTTCAAGTTGTGGGTGGGGTAATTTTTCTCATGACTCTTCAACTGTCTGGATCTATAGGCTATGACCCTATCGTGCTACATCATAACACAATTCAACCCTAAGTAGGAGGCATCACTATACACTATATATCCACTCGTCCCACTTGGTAAGGCCAACACGGGTGCAGTAGTCAACCACTTCTTGAGTTCTGTAAAGTTCCTTTTGCAATCCACGTTGCATTCAAACTTAATGTTCTTCTTTGTGAGTCGGGTCAAAAGAGTGGCTTGGTTGGAAAATCCTTCTACAAACCTGCGGTAATAACTTGCAATTCCTAGAAAGCTATGAATCTCCTTAACTGATGTCAATTTCCCCCATCCCAACACTGCCTCAACCTTTTTCAGGGTTCACTTATACTCCATCCTTTGATATGATGTGTCCTAGAAAGATAATCTACTCGAGGCAGAACCCACACTTGTTGAGTTTTGCATACAATTTCTTCTCTTTGAGAACTTGCAAAACTTGAGTTAGGTGGTGAGCCAGTTCTTATCTGCTCTTTGAATAGACCAGGATATTATCAATAAATACAATGACGAACTGATCCAAGAATTGTCTGAAAACTCTATTCATCAAGTCCATAAAAATGGTTGGTGCATTGGTTAGTCCAAAGGGTATGATTAGGAACTCATAATGTCTGTATCTAGTACTGAAAGCTGTCTTGGAAATGTCCTCTGCCCTGATCTTTACCTAATGGTAATCCGAACGGAAATCTATTTTAGAGAAGACCTGGGCACCCTGCAACTGGTCAAATAGGTCATCAATTTTAGAGAGCGGGTACTTGTTCTTGATCGTAACTCGGTTCAATCCTCTGTAGTCAATAACCGATCGTAATGTCCCATCCCATTTCTTTACAAATGTGACTCCATCTCAGGGAGATACGTTATGTCAGATGTGAACCCATTATCTTATAATTTATTGATATGTTTTCTCAGTTCTTCCATCTCAACACGATTCATACGATAAGGGGCAATAGAGGGAGGTTGGGTACCAGACTGAAGATCTATGGTGAACTCAACTTTTCTATCCACTGTTAGTCCGGGTAGTTCATCAGAAAATACATCCGGGCAGTCTTAGACTACTGGGTCTCTTGAATGTAAACTTCTTTCTTAGGTTTGCCTAATGTAGAGAAGACAACAGAGTTAAAGCACTATAATGAGGAAATTGCTATGGGAAAATAACATTAAAATTAACTTGTAAATGGCTCTTTGTTCGGAGGGTTGAATACAAGTTTCTTGTGAAAACAATCTACGATAGCGTGGTACGCTACTAACTAGTTCATTCTCAGGATTACATCAAAGTTCCCTGTATCAATCTCGATCAGGTCCACACTCAATTTCTTACCTGCTATGTCTATGATACAAGTTTTGTACATAACATTTCCTAGTAGTGTCCTATTTCTAAGCATAAATACAGATGATATAAAATCAAGTCTTTCCGGTGATATATTTAAATTTTGTGTAAAAGTGTGTGAGACAAATGAATGTGAAGTACTAGTATCAATCCAAATATGTGTAAGGCGATTATAGATAGTGTGTGTACCCTGTATCATGTTCAGGTTGGCTTCGGTATCTTGCTAAATTAGGTTGTAAGCTCTACCCTGAATAGGAGGTCTGACATGATTTTGATTATGAGGGCACTCTCTCACGTAATGTTGGGTACTCCCACATATGCGACAAGTATTATTAAGACGATAACAGGGTCAGTCCCCATGATCCTTGTCACAGTGCTAGCAAGTTCTGCGGCATCCTATTACCAGAGCCTGAGTCACGGGCCTAGGCCTCTTGTTCTACTGAACCGGTGCAGTGGGTACTGGTCTGCGGTGTGAAACCAGGGTTATGAGATTCCCCACTACTGGAGGAAAGATGCGAAGGTTCCTCTCCACTAGCTGTGCCTTGGCTAGAACGGTTGAGTAGGTACTAAGCTCAAATACATACAGTTGCTGTATGATCTCAGGATGAAGGCCCCACTTGAAATTTCTTGTCTTCTTGCCCTCATTCATCATACTCTCAGGAGAATATCGGCCAAACTCTAGGAACTTTCAAGCATACTCTGACACAGTCATTTCACCCTATATTAGGTGTGCAAACTTCATCTCCTTCAAATATCGGAGGTTCTCTATGAGGTACTCTGCATTGAAGGCCATCAAGAACTGTTCCCAAGTAACTGGACCGGGTAGGGTGGCTTGCTTGAGCTGTCACCAACGACCCACCTCTCCCATAAGCATATAGGTGGCAGGTACAACATTCTGTTCGAAAATCACCCCAAGAGCCGCGAAGGCCTTCTCTGTCTCAACTGACCAATACTCAGCCTCTTCAAAAGAGGATGCATCTGCAAAGGTAGATGGGTTTAGTCTTTTATACCTTTTAATATAGTCTGAATCCATCATGGGTGAAATTGGGTCTCGCGGAAGAGAAATTGGATTGTGCGGGGGAGGGACCAGGTTGGCCCTGTGGTGGTGCCGGAAAATACGGTGGAGGCACCAAATTGTAATGTGGCAGTACCGGATGATGTGATGGAGGCATCAAATTGAATTGTGGTGGTATCGAATGGTACGGTGGAGGAGCAGGGTTGTATCGGGGTGGCTCCGAATTTTTCCACTGCAAGGGTAGCTCAAATTGTGGCAGCAGGGGAGGGTCAGACAACTCTCTCATTTTCTCTCAGGCCTGCTGGGCAGATACGAGTATATCCAGCATCCCAAATAGTTTATCAACATCTTCTCGAAGTGAGCCATCCCATACTGCTCGATTTAGTGGGGGTATTCCTTTCCTCATTTTCTTGTACTTACATTTCACAATGAAAAGTTGAGTGATAGTTGGTATTTGGTGTTTTTAAGTCTTTGTACAAGGAATGACTCCAAGAAACGCAGCTCTAATATCAACTGTAAAGACTCAAAAATTAAAGAGAAATAAATTTATAAATTTAATGCGGAGCGATTAATAGAGTTAGGGTTTACATTCCTTATACAATAATTTTGAATACTTAATAGAACTATGAGAATATCCTTTCTAAAAGACAAATAAAATTTAAAGAAACAAAATAAAAAACGAATAACTAAACATTTTAGGACAACCTTCACTAGCACTTGAAAGAAGTCTGAATAGTGAACTACTAACAACTCTATTGCTGATCGGAATCTGGATCTTGATCCTCTTGATCTGAAATAGTTAATGAAAGAGTGAGCTACACTAACCTAGTAAGAATATAACACTAATAACATATATAGAAAATTGAAGATTGGTAAAAATCATAAAATAACTAATGGAGCACTTAATTTGAATAAATTCATTTAATATAAATAAGACCATTTGTTCCGTACTTACCATAACAAGTTTTTCAAAAACAACCTATGAAGACCCCTATTCATACCACTTTTTATTTTCATGCATAAAAGAATAAGAGACGATAACTTTTCTTTCTTTCGTGTTTACTGGTATCCTTGGGGTCCATAGGGATATCCATCTACTCATGAACCCAATATCTAATTTTAACAATAAATCGGCCGTCCCCATACCCCGTCCGGTAATGGGTGCCAAATATTCTATTGTCTTTGATACTCCGTCAAGTATGAGGGTGAATTATATCTTCCAAACCTTTTTGGTAAGGGACTTCCCAGTCCTGTCCTACTGAGGTAGCGTTCACGGTAGGGTTCCCTATGTACTTGACCCGTCCTCCATTTTCCTAGATAACCAGCAAGTGTTTCACAAACAAATTTTCATCCACAAACAACTAACAAACTCATACTAATATCTCATATTACATTCACAGATCAATTAAACTACATTCATGCTGACGGTATTTAACTAAAATAACAAGATAAGTTGATAAGACTATTGAACTATAAATTAAAAATATGTACTATACAAAAATTAAGCAAATAGGACAGTACATGAAAATAAACAGGAAATCAAGATAATTATAAACTAACCGGTTCTAATTCTACTAGTAACCCTTAATTATTTTTAGAATTTTTTATTTTTTTTATAAAAATATAAAATTATACATCGTTAAGCCTCAATTTACTGTAACGAAGAATAGAGTGAGAGATCCTTACCCAGATCCGTATTTCAAGATGTCGATGTGTCTAGTACGTCTCCTAACGGGTACCGGATTTTATAAATTTTTTCTGTGAAATTCAAAACACTCATCACATATATAAAAATACCCCTAAAATTCAAAATTGTGTACAAAACTTATTACGACCAATTTACGGGTTCTGGCACGGCGGTGCCATCGCCTCGCCTTGACCAATTTTGGCCAGTTTTGACTAATTTTGGTCATATCCCTGCAGAAAAACATATTAATAGCCTCGGTTGGCCGAAAAATCATAAAAAATAAACTTATCAGTGGGGGACCTTTGGGTGCGGCGGCTCCGCCAGTCCTCTTTTGCAGTTGAGGTTCTTTCTTCGGCTACCCTACACAGAAAAGGACGGTGAATACAATGATCGAAAAATCACGTGAAACGAAAATCAGGAATGGGCTCATTGGAGGTATTTTGGAATTTTGGCTGCAGCAGCTCTGCCGGGCTTTGCCCGCGGTTTCTGGCTCACCTGCCGTCACTCTTGCTTCGATTTGTCCACATGGGGAGTCGAAATCGAATTCCAAAAGTCGATGGTAGCACTGGTGCGGCATTGGTTAGCGGTTGACGGTTGGCGGTCGGACTCCTTCTTCAGCGTTTGGTTCTTCTTCTCTAGTGAGGGCTAGCGGCTAGGGTTTAGGTTATCATGTGATGCGAAGTATTTATAACTATTCCGCATTGATCTGGATCGTCTATCATGATCGATCTTATCTATCTGATCGCGCTTAAGGAGAAAATGAACTTGAACCGTTCGTTGCAATTAATCTCGATCGTCCGACCGTGCCTAAGTGAAAAACGGATCCAGACCGTCCACGCGCACGGGATCGATCCTGGGTCGTCTGATCACTGGGCACGCGGATCGCCAGCGTGACATCCTGTGTGGCACTGACATTAGTGCGCCTTATCATGCGGTATGCTCTGATTGGTCGATGCTGTTGATTACGCAGTCCTACATGACCAAATTTTCTCTATTTACACTTTGACTCCCCTATTTTTAATTTTTCTTTCAAAAACACCCCAAAACCTAAATTTTCATATTTTTTTTCTAAAATTATTTTCAATCTCATCCTTAATTCATTTTTTCTCAAAATTTTACTTAAATAAAAATAAAATAAATAAATAAATTATTTTAAATTAAAAATTTATCTTGGTTTATTTTTCAAGCCCGGATATCACATTCTTGCCTTTTCCTCTTGATTCTTCCACTAGCATTATGACTAAATAATCTGGCATAGTCATGTCTATTGAAAGATTTCCTAGGCCAAAAACAATATTCGATAATAGATTTTATGATTGTTTTTGTTTTTGCTTCTTCATCTTAGTAGAAAATGGACAGTTAATATACAAAAGGAAGATAGAAAAAAATGTATAAGAATTAGCTTTTATTTTGACACGTAATATCATTCCTTACTCTTTCTCTCAGTGAAGAGGTAAAGAGAGAAGAGATATATGTAATGTTCTAAAAGCTAAGATTTATACACGTTATAACGCTACATATTTATGATAAGAACTCATGAATATGTAAGTGAACAATAACAAACATAAATGAAGCTCTTATTAGATAGTAAAAATTCTTCTAAAACAACTTAAAATCCAACATAATTCTCACCACAATGAGGTTTATTTGTCCTAAAACCTGAAACATATTATCTTATGATAAATAAAAAATTAAATCAACAACTTAAAAGTTTAAAACCATGAGAATAGGAAAATTTTAAAAATAATTAGATAATTGATATCAAACTCTAACTGAGTACACCTCAAAGTTCTTATACATGGGTTTCTCGTTCAGAATTCGAAAAGAAAGATAATAATTTATAAACTTGATATCTTATAAGTAATCAGTACTTTATAATTAGTTGTTGCCTCACACAGAAAAATAATACACATAATTTAGCAAATATCAATGCTAAAAATAAATTTTTGTGACTCTCAATTCATGTTGTTATGTGA
>NW_019014634.1:1370117-1383735 GCF_000150535.2 Carica papaya
CCAAATACAAGTCACTAAGCAGTTCTTAACTGATTGTTGTTGCACAATATATTCTTGATTAATCATATGTCATTTACAGTACTTGATGGAGATGCTCTTTACAGTCTTCTTTTTCCAAATAAGTATTTGTTTCAAGTGCAACATAAGATATTTGGTACCACCAGTTATGTTCGAGATACACAATCTAGTGTGACAAAATTGGACTCAAAGACCTTGAAATATATATTTTTGGGATACTCTCGCCTTCAAAAAGGATACCGGTGCTACTCTTTAGATCTCAATAGATATTTGATATCAACTGATGTGCTCTTTTTAGAGGATACACTATTTTTTTTCTCATTGTCTAAGTCTACAAGTCAGGGACGGATGATGAATAGTTCATCTATAATTTCACACTAAATACCTTTACTGAACAAATAGATAATGGTACTTCTCCAAATGATGTGTCTCCAGTCTTGCTTGAGTAAGTTGATGATAGTGTTAGTGTGCCTCTAACCCAAGTACTACCTCCAATTATTTATGTGTATTCTAAAAGATAATAGACTAATGATAAATGTCTTGCACCAAGTCCGTCATTATTTGATGTTGCCTCACAAGACCTTGATCTTTCTATTGGTTTTCATAAACGTAAACGTCAATACACCATTCCTATGCCAACTTATCACATTTCTAATTTTATCTCATATGATCATCTGTCTCTTTCGTCTAATGCTTTAATTGTTTTTATGGATTCAATTTCTATACACAAGATAATTAAAGAGGCTCTAAATCATCCTAATTGGCTTAATATCATGCTTGATGAGACAAATGCTCTTGATGATAGTCAAATCTGGGACCTGATAGATTTACAAAAAAAACTATAAGGTCCAAATGGGTATTTATAGTCAAAGTGAATATAGATGGCTCTATGGCGAGACTTAAAGCTTGACTGATAGCGAAAGAATATACTCATACTTATGAGGTAGACTATTCTAATACATTTTCTCCATTTATCTCTGTCTATTTATTCATATCTATTATAGTTTCTCAAATTGGTCGTTACACCAGCTGGACATTAAAAATATATTTCTTAATAGTGATCTCTTAGAAGAAGTGTATATGGAGCAACCATCTAGATTTGTTGCTCAAGAGGAGTGTGGAAAAGTATTTCATTTGAAAAAAATCTTTGTATGGTCTAAAATAGAGTCTTCGAACGTGGTTTGGCAAATTTAGTGAGGTAGTCTATGAGTTCGGATTAAAAAAAAGTAAGTGCGATCATTTAGTCTTCTATAGACAATCAACAGCTAATATTATACGTTTTATTATTTACATTAATGATATTGTGATTACAGGAAATGACTATGTAGGAATATTATTTTTCAAGTCATTCTTGTTGTTTACATTGATGATATTGTGATTACAGAAAATGACTATGTAAGAATATTATTTTTCAAGTCATTCTTATATACCAAGTTTAATACCAAAAACTTCAGACATCTAAAATACTTCTTGGGAGTTGAAGCAATAAGAATAAGGAAGGGATTCTGTTATCTTAGAGAAAGTATGTACTTGATCTACTGGTAAAAACAGTAAAGTTGGGAACTAAGCCATGCAATACACAAATGATACAAAATGTACATCTTATAAAAAATGATGTGATCCCCTTAATGATCCAGAAAAATACAGATGACTAATTAAAAAAATTGAATTACCTCACTGTGATTCATCTAGATATTACATACTCTGTCAGTGCTGTTAGTCAGTTTATGTTTGCACCTACAATTAAATATTGGGAGGTTCTATGATAGATTTTATACTACTTAAAAAGTGCCCTAGGACTTGGAATAATATTCAAAAATTACGGACATACTCACATTGAATATTTTTCAGATACTAATTTGGCTAGATTTAGGATTGATAGGAGATCTACCACGGGTTATTATATTTTTGTTGATGGAAATCTCGTACCCTGGAAAAGTATGAAGCAAACAATTGTATCTAACTCAAGCGCAGAGTCTGACTATAAAATTATGGTTCAATCTACATGCGAAGTCTTAGATACATCATCTTTTAGACGAAGTAGATTTGAGGCCCACATCTCCTACGAAACTATAGTGCGATAATCATATTGCCCTTCATATTGCCTCGAATCTTGTGTATTATGAGAAAATCAATACATCGAGGTTGATTGTCACTTCATCCAAAAGAAGATTCAGAAAAACCTTTTATCTACTAGATATGTGAAAACAAATGAGCAACTTTGTGATATATTCACAAAACCTCTGAATAAAATACGAATTGAGTATCTTTGAAACAAGTTGGACATGATTAATATTTAATACTCTACCTTATAGAATATTCCCTATACATAATAGTATGATTACCTTTTTAAATATGTTAGTATAATTAGGAAGAAAATTAATAGGTTGATTTATGTTGGTTACCATATATAAATCCATCTACATGTATATATATCCCTAATCTTATTTCAACAAAGTACAAGTAAATATTCGGTATTCATTTTCCTAATTCTTACAATACTGAACAAAACCAATATGTTGTTGGTGCTCTACAATATGTAATAATTACTAGACTCAACGTTACTTTCATTGTCAATAAACGGTGTCAAATTATGTTCACTCTATTTAATGATCCTTATATGTTATAGTTAAGAAACTTCTCCAATTTGCAAATCAAATCTTACATCTTAGTCTACATGTTCCTTCATCAATCTCTTTGAAGTGCTATTATGATTTTAATTGGGATGATTGTTTTGATGATCCCCACTCTACTAATTGTTTTGCTATAGATGATTTGTTAATTATATAACAAAATAGTAGGACCTGAAAGTTAACAAAATACTTGAGAAATAATGTTGGATCATCAAATTAGACATCCAAAATAAGCATTTTTCATACTAAAGAGTTAGTACCAGATTTGAACAGAGCAGATTTCATATAAGCAGCAATCTAAAAAATAACTTTTAACTCATTTTGTCCTTCAAGCAACATCAAACAACTATAATATTATAAAATGCAATCAATAAAAAAAAAATGAGACTAACCCTCTCTAGCAAATTGATCTAAAGCAATTTCAAGCGCTGAACATCATCCCACAAAGCGGAAGTCATCTCAAGCTATTTGGAGATAGAGGGAAAGGAAAGGGGCAGTGTACGGCGAAAAGATCGAACAAAAGCAAACATGATGTCAAAATCAAATAAAAATAAAATCAAATCGAACAGCTTAACATCACTAAAATCAAATCAAAGAAACAATGGGTAAATTAAGCTTAAAATATTACAAGATAAAAAATAAACCGAATGAAAGTTTTAAAGTTTCAAATAAAACATGACTTTTCAGGAGGCCAGAATGAAATCAAAGCATTCTATTCTATCTTCTACCAAAAGTAAAATGGCGAGTATAAGAACTAATGGGATACTAGTAATTAACCAGCAAAATTCATACAATCTCCAGCGTCAAATACCATATTCTCATTCATGTCTAAATGAACAAAATTCAAAGCAAATCCGATTACAAATAAACAGTAAAACAATAAGTTAAACGAACCATGCCGTTTACTAGCAAGTCTTCACCTTTACTTCTCTGCCTTCACTCCTTTTTTATCCTCTTTCTCTTCTTCCTTTCTCCCTAAAACCGAAGCTCTATCTCTAGATTCCTCTCTCAAATTACTTTTTGTTCTCTTCTCAAGCTCACCTATCCCTCCTTTCATGCCGATTTCTCCTCTTTTTAACACACACCGCCCTCCTTCTATGGCCATACGTTCATGCCTACTCTTTTCTTGCTTTACAGCAAACGCTCTTCCCCAGGGGTTATTGCAAATGGCTCCTTCTCTGTTGCTCAGGTACTCTGTATCTCATTATCGTTTTCACGAGCCCCTTCACGTACTCAACTCTCTCTCTCTTTCTCTCTCTCTGCCGTTTCTGCAGCTGGTCTCCCTATCAAAGATTAATGTTACAACTGTTCATTTTTACTTGAGCTTTTCCAAAAAAGACCAAATAATGTTACGAATATCGTAATTTTGTTGGAACACGAGTTCTTGAATTTTTTTTCCTTTTTTGTTATTTTTTTTCTTTTTTCTCTTTTTCTATTTTCAATATTATTATTATTATTTTAATTTTATTTTTTTAATGCATCATTCTTATGCACTAAGAATAAAACAGACAATATCTTCCCTTTGCAAAATCTAAGGCAAGTATGATGCTTTCCTATTGCCAGATTTAAGGCAAACATGATACCTTCCTATATGGAGGTTTAAGATGGACACAAGATAATGCCTTCCCATAATATAATTTAAGGCAAACACCCGACACTTTTTCATGATAAGATTTAAAGTGAACATGAACACTTTTCACAGTAGAATTTAAAATAAAACACAAAGCGATATCTTTTCTTTATGGGATTTAAAATAAATACAATATCTTTCCGTGATAAGATTTAAAACGAACAAGATACGTTTTCATATCAAGATTTAAAATGAACACAACATAATGCTTTTCCATGCGAAGAATTAAGGTGAACACGATATTTTTCTACGACAGAATTTAAAGTGAACATGATATATTTTATCTGAAATTTAAGGCAACTATAATAACTTTCAAAGAAGAAATTTAAGGCGAATATGAAATCTTCACGTGTAGGAATTTAAGCTGAATACAACATAATGTTTTTTCATGATGAGATTTAAAATAAAGATAATAATGTTTCATGATGGAATTTAAAATAAATCTTCTTCTTTCTTGATTTTCTCCTTTACATAGCTGCATTTGAAATTTTTTTCCTTTCATTTTTTTTATTAGTGAGGCGGCCTTTATAAATTTTCAATATATCATTATTCTTTTTTGTTTTTTTATTGTTTTTCTTTCTTTTTTCTTTTTTCATTTTCTTTTACATATGTAATACCCAATAATTTCTTTTTTTTTTTAAATATAGTTATTTATTTATTTAATTTATTTTAATTTAATGAAAAAATAGGTAAAAATTTGTTAAGGATAAAATTTGAAAATAATTTTGAGAAAAAGTAGTGAAAATTTGGGTTTTAATGATATTTTTTAAAGAAAAATAAAAAATCAAGGGTCAAAACGTGATTTAAAAAAATTGCGCCATGTCATATGCCCGGTCAGCAGCCCCGATCAAGCAGGACGCGTCAGGTGGCAGAGGCGCTGACGTGGGAGGCCACGCGGGAGGAGTCACGTGCGCAATCCGTGTGCGCGCGATCGTACGGCTGAGATCCGTTCCCGTGCGCACAAACAACCCAGATTGGAAGCGCGCATGGATGGCCCAAATTGAATCGCGCACTGATAGCCCAGATTGAATCGTGATTTGAACGGTTCATATTCACTCCTTATTTAATGGTGATCGGACGGTCCAGATCAAAAGCGATGAACGGCTCAGATCAAAAGCGGATAGGTATAAATAACCTCATTTACACCCAAATCCTAACCCTAACCGCCAGAACCCCTCGCCAGAGAAGATAGCCCAGCCGCTGGGGAGCCGACCGCCGCCACCCGCCGCCGCACCAGAGAAATTTTCGACCGCCAAACGAGGTAAAAATCTCACCATTTGCTCAGAATTTAATTTTAAAGACACCCATGACCAAATTGGAGCAAAAGGACCAGCCGATTAGGCAGAAAATGCTGGTAAAACTCGGCGCCGCCGCCTTGGGGTATTTCAAAAAATGGCTCCGATGAGGCGCTTCCCAATTCCCGTTCGATGTATTTTTCCACCATTGTGATCATCATTTCTTTCTCTATAGGTTGACCGGAGCAAAACATCCAACCGCAACATGAGCTGGAGGAGCTGTCGCACCAGAGAGCCCTGCCACCAATAAGTTTCAATTTTCTACGTTTTTTCGGTCAACCGATAACCCTAAGTGTGTTTTCTCGTAGGAACTGATGCAGATTTGGCTGAATTCGGCCGAAAACGGCTAAAAACAGCCAACCTGAGGCGGATCGCCACCGCTTGCGCCAGCGCCGTCTCCGGAGCACGGCGGTCGGATTTTCAAAATTGGCTGAGTAGGCCCTGGGACTAATTTTTGGGTTATTTGGGATATTTGTAGGTACCGTAAACGCGTTTTAGTTTTCGAAGAAAAATTTAGGGAACCGGGGACTGCCCGTAGGCACAGTAAACCATCTAGCTTTTTAATGTCAAATCAAGTAAGGACCCTTCACCCTATTTTCTATCATGGAATTGAAGTTTGAATAAATAATAATACGATATTTTATGTGAATTTAGAAAATGTACATAATTGATTACAGATTGTTAATAGAGCCCGAACCAGACATTGTTCTCTATTGATTGATTTTGCAGTCTAAAAGCATAATAATTTCTGCTTGATCTATTTTAAGGTTCAAATGCATGTATTACTGTCTTACTTAACCACTGTTTGATTTTGAGATTTGAGACATGATTGCATTACCTGATGCATGTTTATTTCTTTACGTGATTATATTTGATTTGGTAACGGAGACTAAGGAAAAACAGGAAATTGGTGTGATTAAATAAACAGATAAGACGACAGCCTCACTAGATATCTTGATAGATGATGGACAGACTGGGCTTATAGGGAACCCTACCGTAAACGTTGTCTCATACCAGATGGGGTATGAAGACTTGGTAATTTGGCGCTCATACTGGATGAAGTATGGGGACGGCTCGTTTCACCCTCATACTGGACGGGATATTGAGGTTTAATATCTTGGTGCTCATACCGAACAGGGTATGGGGACGGCTCTGTAATTAAAATTGTTAATGAAAAGGGTTCACGTGTAGCGGGGACACCCCTATGGATCCCCATGGATACTAGTGGGCAGGTGAAATAAGAAACGATTATGATTTAGTTATTGTTAATGAATATGAATTTATGATATGTTCTATGTTATCGATTGTGTATGAAATTATGATCTGTATGATGTTATTGTCTTTATAGGTTGTTTTAATAAATTCTACAATGGTAAGTGAAGGGTAAATGGTTTTATTTTTAATAAATGTATTGGTTTATATTTAGTGCTTCATTAGTTGTTTTAATTTTCTACCAACCTTTACTTTTGTGTCGTTGATATAGTGTGATGTCCTTACTGGGCTAGTGTAACTCACCTCTTATTTAACCAAGAGGACCTAGTTCCCGAGCCCAATCCGCAAGAAAATTGCGAATAGATACTAGATACTTTATATTTTTCTTTACTTTTCTCATTTTTCGTGTTTTTTAGAAAATTCATTCTGTGATATTTGTTTAGTACTTTTAAGTTATTGTGCAAGGGATATAAACTTTAATCTTTTATTTCGCTTCCACACTTAAATTATTATATATTTCCTTTTGAGTTTTCCGGGGTTGTTACAGTTTATATCAGAGTCGCGTTCTTCGGACCCGTCCCTTACACAATAATACCTAGAGAAACACCAAACCAATGAATTATCACTCAACCATTCCTTGTGAAATGCAGGTACAGAGAGATGAGGAGAGGAAGACCCCCACTAAATCAAGTAGCCCGGGATGGTTCGCTTAGAGGAGACATTGACAGGATATTTGAGATGCTGGAGAGACTCATTGCTGCCCAGCAGGGCCGAGAGGAGATGAGAGAACTATCTGACTCTCCCCCGCTGCCACAGGTTGAGCCACCACTGCAACGAGAGGATCCCGAGCCACCCAAGTACGACCCTGCTCCTCTACAGTACCACACGACACTACTGCAGTATGATCCGATGCCCCAGCCACAATACCGCCTGGCGCCGCCATAGTACAATCCAGTGCCCCCACCGTATCAGCAAGTACCACCACAAGGCCTCCCAGTCTATCCTCAGCCTGGCCTAGTCCCTTTTCCACGGGACCCAGTTCCTCCCACGATTGACCCATACTATATAGAGAGGTACAAGAGACTAAACCCATCTAATTTTGTAGGGGGATCCTCTTTTAAAGATGCCGAGTACTGGTTGGCAGAGATAGAGAAGGCTTTCAAGACCCTATGGGTGACTTCTGAGCAGAAGGTCACCCTTGCTACCTACATGCTAGTGGGAGAAGCAGATCACTGGTGGGAACTCAAACAGACCACCCTACCTATTCTAGTTACTTGGGAACAGTTCTTAGCAGCCTTTCAGGCAGAGTACCTTTGATATCTGAAAGGAGATGGAGTTTATCCAATTGGTCTAGGGAACATGACTGTGTCAGAATATGCTCGTAAATTCCCTGGAGTTGGGCCGATATTCCCCTGAGACGTTATTGGATGAGGGGAGGAAGGTTAGGAGATTTCAATCGGGCCTCCGCCCAGAGATCAGGCAGCATTTGTTCGTGCTGGAGCTCAGGACTTATTCGGTCGTTCTGGCCAAGACACAGCTGGTGGAAAGGAGCTTCCACACCCTCATTCAGGCAGTAGGGAACATTAGACCATCAGCTCCACCCCGCAGGCTAACACCTATTGTGTCTGTCCAACATAACAAGAGGCCCAGACTGGTGATTCAGGTTCCCCCTCAGGCTCCAATGGCAGAACGTGGTAAGATCTGTTAGCATTACAGTAGAGATTACGGGACCGACCCTGCTACCACCTCAACAACACTTGTCGCATATGTGGTAGTGCCCAACATTATGCGAGGGAGTGCCCAAGGAACCAGAATCAGGACAGACCTCCTATCCAGGACAGAGCTTATAATCTCACATAGCAGGATGCTGAAGCCAACCCGAACGTGGTACAAGGTATGTATACTATCTGTAACTATCTTTCTCATATTTTGATTGATACTAGTGCATCGCATTCATTTGTTTCACCTGTTTTTGCATCCAAATTTAATGTATTATCTGATAAACTTGATTCTATGTTGTTTGTGTCTATTGCTGGGAGTATGACACTATTGGAAGAAGTTGTCTACAGGGCTTGTGTCGTAGAGATAGCAGATAAAAAATTGAGTATGGACCTAATAGAATTAGACACGGGGGATTTTGATGTAATTTTAGGAATAAGTTAGCTAGCGACGTATCACGCCACCGTAGATTGTTTTAGCAAGAATGTTGTATTCAATCCTCCTAATAAGGAGCCATTTACAAATTAATAAAATAATTTAGTACTTATTCTTTGATGACAAGTTTTCTTATTTGTCAAGTATTTTAACCCTACTGTTTTCTCTAACTAGGCAAACCCAAGAAAGAGAATTGTATACATGATTGTTTATTACTACTCCATGATATGACATCACCATTTAGTTAAAAAACATATTCAAAGCTATATTTTCTCTCATCTAAATCTCCTCCCTTATCAGTATCTGTATAACCCTTAAAGTGTAAATCAATCCCTTGATAACACAATGAGTACTCAGTTGTGCATTTGAGATAACTTAGGATTCTTTTCACTGTTTTTTAATGTACTTGACCAGGGTTGGATTGATATCTATTTACCATTCCAACTGCATGACATAGGTCAAGCCTTGTGCCTATCATAGCATACATAAGGCTTTCAACTGCACTTGAATAAGGAACTTTGCTCATTTATTCCTTTTTTGTGGTGTGTTAGAACACAACCTTTGGTTTAAAGCTTTACCTTTTATGATAGGGGTATCAATGAGTTTACAATCTTGCATATGAAATCGTTTAAGTATCTTTTTAATATACGACTCTTGTGAAAGAGATAAAAAAAATTTTTGAATGATTTTTTAAAATCTTAACTTTAAGGATATATGCAGTCCCTCCCTTATCTTTCATCTCAAAACGAGATGACAACTAATTTTTGGTTTCTTTTACATACCCTTTATTATTTCTAACTATAAATATATCATTCACATATAACGATAAGATAGCAAATTTATTTTTGGATCTTTTAATATATACACAATGGTTTTCTTCAATCATATTAAAGTTACGTGACATTATCGCATTATGAAATCAAATATACTATTGTCTTAAAGACTACTTAAGACCATATATTGACTTAAAAATCGACACACTTTGTGTTCTTGGCTGTTTTTGATAAAATGTATTGGTTGTTCTATGTATATTTTTTATTATAATTTTTCATTGAGAAAAAACAGTCTTTATATCCATTTGATGTAATTCAAGATCCATGCATGCTACTATAGCTAGAATTAGTCGGATTGAGGTAAATCTAACAACAGGTAAAAATGTTTCTTTGTAATCTATTCCTTCCTGTTGTGTATACTCCTTCGCGACTAAGCGAGGTTTGTATTTTTTCAATACTGCCATAAGCTTTTTGCTTGACTTTGAGAACCCATTTGTTCCTAATGGCTTTGAGTCCTTTCGGTAAATCGACCAACTCCTAGACTTGGTTAGATTTCGTGGACTCCATTTCTTCTTCTATTGATTTCATCCATTTTTCCTATGCAGGGCATTTAAAAGTCTCATTTATATTTCTTAGCTCTTCTTCATCTTTTGGAGTAACTAAGAATATTTCCCCTTCAATCTCAAAACAACGACGAGGAATACTTTTCCATTTGTTTGACGTATTTGAGATTCTTTTAATTACTCCCCACTATGACCAACTTCTATCTTTGGGCTCACCATTAGTTGTGATTAGGTTTTAATTGAAACAGGTTCATTGAATCTTACATCACTCTCACTCAAATATAGTAGGTCCATTTGTACTTATGGGGTGGAAACAATTTGGTCTTTGACTTTCATATAGAGATAAGTCTTGACCTATCTCACCATTTTTAGGAAAATTATTCTCTAATAATATGACATGTCGTGATTCAAATTCAGTTACATGATCATTTTCTTGTGTGCCAAAGAACACATATCCTTTTGATTGTTCGAAATATTTTATTAAACATATTTTTCTTCCCTCTTGGACCTAGTTTTCTATACTTACGGGAGGATTAAAAAATATAGGCGGCACAACCCCAAGATCTTAGAAAACTTGGGTTTGATTTTCTGTTAGTCCATAACTCATATAGTGTGGTGGTAACTAATTTAAAGATACACAGTTAGGAATATATCTGGCAAAAAATAATGCATCACCCTAAAAGGTAATTGGCAAATTAGCTTGTGCTATCATAGATCTAACCATTTCAAGTAAGGTTTTATTTCTTCTTTCTGTAATACCATTCTGTTGTAGTGTTACTAGAATAGTTAACTGATGTTCTATTCCCATTTCATCAAAAAATTCTTTAAACTAATCATATAAATATTCTCGTCCTCTATCGGTTTTTAAAGCTTTTTTTTTTATTATCTAATTGATTCTCAACTAAATTCTTATATTTTTTAAAGTAACTGAAAACTTCATATTTATAAGATATCAAATAGATATAACCGGATTGAGTATAATTATCTATAAATATGATAAAATAAATAGTACCATGTCTTACCCCCACATTCATTAGACCACATATGTCACAATGAATTAGTTGTAATAGACTATTTATTCTTACAGCTTTTCCAAATGGTTTTCTTATTGTTTTTCCAACTAGGCAATGCTCACAGATAGACAATTCTACTTTTTCTACATTTTCTAGTTTATCATATCGTTAATATATTATTTTGATGATCCAACAACCAAGAATATTTTAGATTAAATCATAAAATATTTGATTTTCATTATTAAGATCTCTATTTTGATGTAAAATCATTAATCCAATCAGGTCGGGTTCCATCATAGGTGATCCACCTGATTAAATTCAATAAAACTCTTGTCTTCTTTCATTTAATTGTCATGTCCAAGATTTTAATGTAATTGATATAATAAATGATGACAGAATTTAAACTTATTATCAAAATTGACAGATTCTGTCTTGATCAATTACTAATTATACAAGTATTTAATCATATTCAACATCATTTCAACTATATTGCTATAACTATAGGTGTTCAAAATCAAAATATGATAAATGATTTGTTAATTATTATGATGATATCAAGTCAAAAGAAATTCTTACATCTCATCATTTCAAAAGAATATTCTATTGACAGTTTAAAGTAATATTAATTATTAAGAATTCTCAATTGAGTCGGTTCAACGATCATATCTTCATATGCATCATTTAAACATGTGATTTAGTTGATAAAATCAACTAATATTTATCTTATAGAGACCGTCACATATATATTAGTCTTATCATATAATTAATGTCTTATTTTGATGATCCAACGACTAAAAATATTTTATATTAAATTATAAAATATTTTACTCTCATTATTAAGATCTCTATCTTGATGTAAATCTCTAAATATAATCAATAATTTTATCATATAAATTAAACAACAAGATAGTAAATATAATAATAAAAATATTATTGTCATATGTTAAAATAAATTATCAGATAAAAATATATTCAATATATTACATGAATAATTGTATTTTGGGCATAACAATTATATCTCTAACACAAAATATATATTAAGAAATTGTCAATTTTCTCTTTAATAAAGTGTTTATTGACCTTGATATATTTGGTATGATCATGTTCTATTGAATTATGTGCAATGTCTATGATTAACTTATTGTCACAATATAGGCGTACGACACTCTCCTACTTGATTCTTATATATTTTTTTAAAATTTTTCTTATTTATAATACTTCATATATCTCTTGAATCATTGTTCGGGATTCTAATTCTATATTTGATCTAGAGACTACATTTTGTTTCTTACTCCTCAATGTAACTATATTAGCCCAAGTAGAGTACAACAATTTGTGGTAGATCTTTTTGTACATAATTAACTTTACATAATCTACATTTTTAGACTTTTAAAAGCAATCTATCACTTTTATTGAACAAGATCCCTTTCCAAGATTACCCTTTTAGTTAATACAACATTTTGTAGGTTGTCTATAATCGCACTTCTTTAGGGTTATGTATAAACTGACTAAAACACTTCTCGCATAAGTGATGTCTGGTTTCGTATTGGATATGTATATTAATTTACCAACAAATTTACAGTATATCTCTTTATCTACTGGTGTATCTTATTCTACTACTCATAATTTATTATTAGGATCAATATGCGTACTTGTTGATTTATATGCCACCTTGCTAGTATCTCTCAATAGATCAATGAATATATTTTTACGAAAAAATCAATGTCTTGAATTTTGAATAGACAATTTTAATTTAAAAAAAAAATACTTCAACTTATAAAACTATTAGCATATAAAAAAATAATACGAAAATTGAAGATATATTTTAAATAGTACATTATCCAATATAAAAACTAATTTTAAGTAGCATAAGGACTTTTCAAGTATTTATCCATATTCTTTATTAGATTCATACATGCACATGTACATATGAAGAGCTTTTAGTTCTTGATTTATGTAGTCCCAATTCTAAAACTATTAGCATGTAAGTAAAATAAATAATACATATTGTATATTATATATCTAACTATCATATGTTTAATAATAATTACAGTAAATTCTTTTAACTAATAATATTTTAATTTTATAGAATAACGTGTATTAAAAGTTATAATCATTAACTTATATATCATATGTTAATTATAAGATGCTTAGTAATGATCAAAATAAGTTCTTGTAATTAATAATATTTAATTTATATAATATTTTTATAGATAAATATCTTCTTTCAAATTTATTATTATTAATATTTACATTGTATCTGATATTTTATTTGATATATTAGTATAATTCTAATTTATGTAGGACAGGGAACAATACAAATTAAA
>NW_019014634.1:1392286-1403712 GCF_000150535.2 Carica papaya
AGGAGTTCAGGTTTAATGTCAAAATAGGAGACTTTTGCCTGAATTCTTAAAATATGAATTCTTTTTACATTAGGGTGACCTCACGACTGTTTCCGCAATTTTGTGATACTTTGTTTTAAAAAATTAACATTTTTTGTTAAGATTTAGTTGTTCAAGCTTAAGGGAAATGATATCAAAGAAAAGGAGAAGTGTTGCAGGGTACACACTCTGAACAATAATTTGTGCAAATTCTTTCTTCCATGCCACATATTTGCTTTCATAATGTCAATTACATTGAGAATGTAAAGATGGTACCTAGATAATGACGCTGGATCCCAGTGAGATGGAACAGCCTTCTTCACTTTTTCTTGCAGTATTAGCGGGGATGCTGTTAAGTGAAAATAATACAATGAAATGAAGTAACCATCAAACGCAAGATATTTGGCATCCCCAGCATCATGATACCAGTCTCCACTTAAATCAAAAACAGCATTAAAATAGCCTGAAGGAATTTTTCCTTGTACTGAAGATTTCTGATTAAGTAGCTCAGACATCTGCAAGGGTAAAATAGTATTGAAGCAGACATGATAAAACAGCCATGAACACAGTGCTTAAAATTAAAATGTCTTAGCATGGATGGGAAAGAAGATGAGAGGCTTTGAAGTAAAATGTAATGACATACAAATAGTATTTTCTTTTGCTTTATTTCTTAATAGTGGATGATCTCACAACACATGATAAAAGAAACCAATAGGTAGCAAACAAACCTAAGCGACAAAAAGAAAAAGGAAGTAAAAACGTTTGCTATTAATGACCATTGTGATGTTATAGCAACTACTGCAGAAGATGAAGTCTTGCTGTCACATGGCTACCCTTAAAATAGACACAAACCAACATATTGGTTGTCCTTATAGAACTCCAATCTCATATTTCAGAGTTTTTGCTCTGGAAAAGGAAAATTGTTTAAAAGGAAACAAAAGTAAACAGAGAATAGATGAACCAATTCAACATTTAAAAGGGGCAAACTCATGCAATATATTTCCATCCTCCCCTAAATAAATCCATCAGCTGGCAGGAACCTAGACCTTGTGGAGGTGAAACAACATAATTTGCTATCCAGGATAGGTGGGCATGTTACACTTTGAAAGAAAAGTAGTTAAGTGTATCTTTTGGCTTGAAGTCCTTAGTAAAAAATTTAAGAATCATGTTTTATTCCAATTCCTTCCATTCTAAAACCGCCTTAGACCATCAACAGTTCTCAGAGGTTCTCAACCAAAAAAAAAGAGTATAACATGCCAAAGCTGAAGGGAAAAAATAAGTAACCCCAGTGAAAACTAACTCTTACACATTCAGAAGTTCATGATTCATGCTAACTAACTCAAGCCCAGGAAATTCTTGGATTAGATGAAACTAAAATACACCCTATCTGCTGAGTGCTATAATCATTTTCCTCAACACAATCTGCCTCTATAATCAGCTTCCTCTAAGAAGTCTATATCTTACAAATGTAGAAAATAATAACAACATTGAACCCAAAAAAAAAAACTGTAGAAAACTGTACTAAAAGCCCAATAGCCGCAATTTCAGTTCAGATGCAGAAGAACATATCATTCTAACAGAGACCACTCGATTAAATACTTAAAAGACACTTCCTTCAATCAGACACACCCGCAAGTGATGCATAAATTAATTAGGTCACAATTCCATCTTATTGAATTTGCCCCAATCTAGGATTACTGTGAAGTACAGCAGAAAGTGCAACTGCTGCATAGCACCAGAACAACTGTGCAAGCAAACGCAACAAGCCTAAACCATGGTCCATGATTGGCTATTATCCTAAACAACCAAGAAAATATGAAATAATGACCTGATTGAATTCAAGGACATCGGATTTGAAACGGATTCGGTCGCCTTTATCAAGACGAATATCCTCGGAGACTTGCTTGATGGTAGCTCCACCAGGAACCGCAATGTCTCTCTTGTTAGCCTCATCAATCACCACCAATCTTCCACCATCGCAGCCCTTGGCGAATTTTAATCTAAAATCACTGCTCAAATCAAATCCTTTCCCTAGCGCCTCCATCGCTCTGACCTCGACAGGCTTCTCCGGCTCCTCCATCAGTAGAAGTCGGAGAACAGCACCGTTTAGCAGGGAGATAGAGACAACGATGAGAAGAAAGAACAAGCAGAGAAGAAGAAGTCGGCGTATATCTTTGAATAGGTTGTTGACGATATTGATATAGTAGTGCTACGGATTGCTTTGACCGTGGAGTAGAAACAAAAATTATAAAAATAATAAAAAACCATTTTAGACCGAAGGAAAAATTAATTGCAGCAGCAAAAAAGTGTTTGAGTTACAGAATAAGAGACGTAAAGAAATTGAAAACCCAAATTTATTTATTGAAATTTGAAGGCGAAGTTGAAAAGTCGAAGAAGAAATTCTTAGAGAACAAAAATATAAGTTGAAAGAGAAAGACGCGCGTGGCAGAGAATGAGGCTGTCAAGTCGTTGACGCGCGTGACTGAGAATGAATTTGTCAAAGAGATGAAGCGCGCGTAGCACACATTTCTTCATAAACAAATATGTTAATTGCGATTTGTCGGGTCGGGTCCACGTGGTGCTGACGGGAGAAACCACTCGGCTAGTTCGAAAGTCAACATTGATACGCAGTAGCTAACTGTACGTACCACTATCTCGCGTTTTGTTTGGAATGTTCTGTCGTTTTAGTAAACGGCCATAAAATTTCTTTTGGATTTACTTCACGCTGTCGTTTGTAGTTTAATTTAAGAAGAAAAAATTACCATAACTATTTTTCTAATTTTGCATGTAATTAGTCTTTGTCTATGTACGGTAATTCTATCTCTAATATTCCGTATACGTTAATTATATCTCTAACAAGAAAAATAAAAAAAATTATTAATTGACATTATATTTGATTATCATCGTATTTTATTAAATTAAAAATTTATTTTTAAAACAAACAACGAATATTATTTGAAATTAAATTACCTACTTATCATAAATAACTATTTATAAAATAATGATTGATTTAGTAATGAATTTTTATAGTTTATTTAATTGGCTTTCCAAATAGAACCAATGGTGCCCAAACCAGGCCCGGCCCGGAACGGACTGGACCCGCCCACAGAGCAATAATAGATTTAGATTAGTAATTGCCATAGAGAGAAGCCACGTGAAGCGCCACGTTACAAGGCCTGAAGCCACATCCGTCGTATGTCCTGCCACATGTTGCACTGCAAGTCTGCATGTAACGCCGATCACTGGAAATTCGAAGCCGATGATTTTTTAAATTCTCTTCTTCGATCCTCATTTTTTGGTGAGGAAGAAAATTTACAGGAAAAACAAAAGTTCAAGGGACGACAATATCTAATAAGGGATGGAAAGCCAGCCAAAAACCGCAGGCGAGCCAACTCACACAGGCACCGCCGTTCTCGAGACTGTAACTGCTACTATGCAGGGCTTCGCTCCCATAAACTCCATCCACCAACACCTATGCGCGTAAACCCTCATGATTTCTAACTCGGCTCAATTAGTTCCAAAGCAGCCCAGTTTTTAATTAGCACGAAAGTAAATATACTGCGTTGATTTTGATCTACCTGCAGGTTCCATTTTTACGCGCACGATATGACCCGCCAAGTGGAGGCGCACCACTTCTGTGGGCACCAGAACGAGGAAATGAGGCAGTGTCTATTGTACGACAGCCCGGCGGCGGACGCCCGGCTGGTCGGAGTGGAGTACATAATATCGGAGAATCTGTTCTTGACGTTGCCGGATGATGAGAAGAAGCTCTGGCACTCACACGAGTTCGAGGTGAAGAGCGGGATGCTTTTCATACCCGGCGTGCCGGGTCCTATTGAGAGGATGGACCTTGAAAAAGTTTGCAAGACTTATGGAAAAGTGTTTCAGTTCTGGCAGATCGATCAGGGAGACAACCTGCCTCTTGGCATCCCTAATATCTTGATGGCTGTTACTAGAGATGGCCAGATATATGACCACAATATCAAAGGTATAATACATACACGCATAACATATATATATATATATAACCAAAAATAGATAGTTCAGTTTATGAATTTTAATGGCGTGCAGATGTTGAGGAGAGGTTCGGGGTGTCTTTTGAAAAGCAGAGGGAGAGTAGAGGATACATGTCAGGGCCTGATCATGGGATACACCCTCTGGCTAATGGGGGAGGCAGCGGGCTCAAGACTGAACTCAGGGAGACCGACAGCAAGCTCCAATCCGAAGCTGCATCCACTTATAGCATATAGAAGAACGGTGGTCGACGATCTATGCGTGTGTATATCTTTTGTTTTTGTCAGATTGCAGTCCTTAAGTCTAGCTTGTTCTGTATAATGTGACTTTAAGTGCTGCCTTCAGGTGGTTAATGTTTATATATACATATATATACTATTTGAAAACTACCAATATGTTGGTTTTGTTGGAGAAGAAACATCTTGCGACTTGATATCGCCATTAAATCTCCATATTTCTCCATATATATATATATGTATATACACCCAGTAAAAAAAAAGAGAGGTACATGCTCATATCCCCTAATTAAGTGAAACAGAAAGAGTCAAGTAATTAGTAATATAGAAATGTATGTGTATGTATATATAACATGTTATGGAGAAGTGGGTGTGTAATACTTGTCTGTGGTTGGATGGGAGAAGGTGACGGGTCCGGTGACCCGAGCATCCACTCTATTATAATCACCGGTTGTGTTGTTCTGGGAGCCGATATTGCCTCTGTTAACAAAACTTGGTCCAGCCGCAGCTCCTTGCGTATGCTGATAATTAAAAGCGTCGTCGGGGTAAATGTCATTGGGCTGCGTTGAGTTCTTTGTAGGCTCGGACTTGGCTGCTACCCGGTCTCCATTTTCCTTGTTCATGAGCGATTCGAAAACCGTTCGAGCAGCTCCGGCCGGATATGTCGTCGGCGTATTATCAAACACCTGGTGAGCTTTGTCAAACCCGTCAACGGTGGCCGTGTCCGTACTTCCCGCTGCATGGTTTTTCATGCGTTGATCGTCGGAGCTTTTTTTCTGCTTTCCCTTTTGACAAGCATTGACTCCTCCCATGATTTAGAGCTTTTCGCTTCAGAAATTTTTTGCTTTGTTGATGCTTTCGCTCGATCACCTTCTTGTTGATTTCGTGTACAGCTGCAGATTTTTTAAAAAAGAAGTGTGAGAGAAGGAAGGAATCATAGACTTGGGTGGGAAGCGAATCATCTTTTTATTGAGATAAGAAAAGAATCTTCTTTTTTAAGTCGTAGATCTTTTATTTACACTGGTTTTCGTCGTGGCCTTGAGTGGGAATGCAGTTTTTTATTATCTACGCTGATATTCTTAGTTCCTTGGAATTTTTTTAAAAAATTTTAAAATTATATATTTAACAAGACTTTATATTTTATAATTATTTTATTTTAAAAAACAATTATGCAGTTACATAGTATTTTATTGATCATTGATAAACTATAGTTTTTAGTTTGATGATAAAAAAAAGTTTAATTATTAAATTAGCATATAATAATTTAAATAATTTATACATATTTGTAACGGGTTCCGGAATTTAAAAAAAAATGTATATATAAGAAAAATTCTAATTGCGAAAGTAGAATAAAATTTTTGATTAATATCTCTTACACAATAATTCAAACGTACTAAACGTATAAAAGAATAAACTAAATAAAGTAAATATTATAAATGAATGTTATAAATAAAACTATGAAATCTTTAAACTTCTATTCGCCGTCTTCCTGCGGAACAGGCTCGGGAACCAAGTCCTCCTGATCTGAAATAGTTAAGTAAGGAATGAGGTACACTAGTCCAGTAAATATGTCACACTATCTTACTGTCACAGTAATAAAGGTTGGTAGAAAACAAAAAGGACCAATAGAGTATAATTCATAACCAATTCATTTATCAATAATAAAAATCTTTTCTATCAATTTACCTTAGTGAGATTTATGAAAACAACTTATGATAAACAATAACATCATAAACATCATAAGATCATGCACACTCTGTAATATAACACATATCATACTTTTGTATTTCAATCATCAGACAAAAAATTTCATCTTTTATCAGCCTACTAGTATCCATGGGAATCCATAAGGGGTCTCAGCTACACGTGAATCATTTACATTAATAACTTAATTCTAGGGCCGTTCCCATACCCCGTCCGGTATGGGCGCCAAAACACATAAAGTCTCCATACCCCATCCAATATGAGAGACCACGTTCTCGGTAGAGTTCCCTATGGACCCGGTCCGTTCACCATCTCTTAGAATATCTAGTTAGGCTGTCGACATTATCCATTTATCAATTCACATACCTTTTTCGATTTTTCTTAATCTCAATTATCCAATTAAACATAAACACGTAAACTAATAATGGACACCAAATAAGGCAACACAACATCGGGTTCACAATGATTCAAACTATAATAAATGAAACCGTGATTCATGCATACGAAACCATAAAATAAACACATTAGGCACCATACTGCATTCAAAACTATAAAATAAATCAAACAACACCTGACCAAAAAATACATTAGATTCGGGCTCCATTAGCAACTTTAATTAATTATACATATCTATTAATTCATAACATACAATTTTATCATTTATTAAACTTTAATGCTATAATAGGAAATAGGGTGAGAGATCCTTACTTGTTTCGGAATCTGAAATCAGGATCTCATTGCGCCAACGGGCAGTCCCTAGATTCTCTGAATTTTTTTTCCGAAAACTGAAACACACTTTTGATACCTGTACATGTCCCCAAACAACCCCAAATCAGACACAGGGCCTTTTCGGCCAATTTCAGAATTACGACACGGCGGCTCCGCCGTGCTCCGATGACGCCGCCCACATCGGCGATTCTCCTCGGGTTAGCTGTTTCTGACTGTTTTCAGTCGAATTCGACCAAACTTGCATTGGTTCCTATGATAAAATACTCCTAGAGCCCTCAGTGGGCCAAAAAAATCTAGAAAATCGAGACTTACCCGCGGCGGAGCTCTCGGGTACGGTGGCTCCTCCGGCGCGAGTTGCGATTTGATGTTTTGCTCTAGTCAACTTGTAGAGAAAAGGATGGTGGTTACAGTGGTGTAAAAATTACATCGAACGGGAACCAGAAAGAGCCTCATCGGAGGCAAAAATTGAGAAAACCCGCAGTAACGCCGCTGGGCTTCGGCAGTGTTTTCTAGCCAATTGGCTGGTGGTTTAGCTCCGATTTGGCCACAGGTGGATTCAGCATCGAAAATCGAGCCATGGAAAGAAATTTTACCTCGTTTGGCGGCTGGAAAGTGCTCTAGTGCAGCGGGGGGTGGTGGCGGCCGGTTCCTCCGGTGGCTGGGTCGTCTTCTCCGGCGAGGGCTCTGGCGGCTAGGGTTTGGGGTTGGGTGTGAGTGAGGTTATTTATAATCTTCTCCTTTTAATCTGAGCTGTCCATCATGATTTAATCTAAACCGTTCAATCGCGATTAAATTAAAAATGAATCTGGGCCGTCCGTGGGTGATTCAATCTAGGCCATCCGCACGCGTAAAATCTGGGCCGTCCGCACGTGCTTTTGATCTGGGTCGTCCGTGCGCGCGGGAACGGATCTGGGCCGTCCGATCGCGCGCACGCAGATCGCCCACGTGGCTCCCCGCATCAGCATCCCTGCCACGCGGCGTGTCCTGGTTGGCCGGGGCTGCTAACCGGGCTGCTGACGTGGTGCTATTTTTTAAATTACGTTTTGACCCCCGGTTTTCGATTTTCTTTTTAAAAACACCTTCAGAATCCAAATTTTCACCCATTTTTTCCAAAATCATTTTCAATTAATTCCCAAAAATAATTTTATCTCAATTTATCATTATTATTGTTTTTTTATTTCTATTAAATTAAATTAAATTAAAACATATAATTATTACAAAATAAATTAATTATTAAAATGAAATAAAACCAAAATAATTCCAATAAAAATAAAAATAATAATAATAAAAGGTTTGGGTGTTCCAACTCTCCCCCCCTTAAGAAATTTGGTCCTTCAAATTTGCCTCTTATTCTTGGTCGAACAAATGGGGATACTGGGCTCTAAAGTCTGATTCTAGCTCCCAGGTAGCCTCCCTTGGCGAGTGGTTCTGCCACAATACCTTTATAAATGATATTTTTTGATTGCGGAGTATTATGCTCTTTTGATCCGTGATACCGACTGGTACTTCCTCATAAGATAAGTCCTCTTAGAGTGGAAACGATTCATGAGCCAAGATATGAGAGGGGTCCGGGTTGTACTTACGTAGCATGGATACATGGAACACATTGTGGACCTTGAAGAGCTCTGGAGGCAGTGCTAGTCTATAGGTGGCAGTACCAATTCTGTCTAAGACTTCAAATGGTCCAATAAATCGGGGGTTTAATTTTTCCCTCCTGCCGAACTTACTAATTCCCTTGAAAGAAGTGACCTTAAGGAACACCCGATCGCTTTGCTCAAACGCTAAATCTCTCCTCTGGGTGTCCGCATAACTCTTATGCCTACTCTGAGCCGTCTGAATGTTCTTTCTGATTTTAACTATTTTAGACGTGGTCTCCTCCACCAACTCCAGGCCGAACAATTTTCTATCACCCACTTCTTCCCAACAAATCGGTGATCTGCATGGGCGCCCATATAACACCTCATACGGAGCCAAACCAATGCTCACTTGGTAGCTGTTGTTGTAAGCAAATTCTATCAGGGGTAGATGGTCATCCCAATGGCCCCCAGAGTCAAGGACACAAGCTCGGAGCATATCCTCAAGTGTACAGATTATCCTTTCTGATTGTCCATCAGTCTGAGGATGAAAGGCAGTACTGAAGGACAGCTTTGTTCTCATGGCCTGCTGAAAGCTACTCTAAAACCGAGAAGTGAACCTGGGGTCCCTGTCGGATACCACTGTCACTGGAAATTCATGCAATCTGACTATTTTTTGGATATACATTCTTGCCAACTTGTCCAAGGGATCGGTTATCCTGATGGCTAGGAAGTGGGAAGACTTAGTAAGCCGGTCAATAATTACCCAGATGGCGTCATGTCCTGAACGTGCCTTGGGTAATCCCATTACGAAGTCTATGGCGATATGTTCCCACTTCCACTCCGGAATCGGTAAGGGCTGAAGTAACCCGCCTGGGCATTGATGCTCTGTCTTGACCTGCTGACATACCAAGTATTTAGATACAAAGTCAGTTATGTCCCTCTTCATCCCATTCCACAAAAATCGGGGTCGCATGGTTTGGTACATTTTTGAGCTTCCGGGATGTATGGCAAACTTCGAGCTGTAGGATTCTGTCATGATGTCTCTCTTTAACTCACTGTTGTCTGGGACACGCACCCTGTCCTGGAAAGGAGGTCTTCTTTGGTTCTGGTTCCTCAGGTACTCTCTCACATAGTGTTGGGTACTACCACATATGCGACAAGTGTTGTTGAGGCGATAGCATGGTCGGTCCCCGTGATCCCTGCCGCAGTGCTGACAGATCTTGCCATGTGCTGCCCCTGGAGCCTGAGGTGGAACCTGGATCACTTGTCTGGGCCTCTTATTTTATTGGACAGGCGCAGTAGGTGCTGGTCTGCGGGGTGGAGCCGAGGGTCTGTGACTCCCTGCTGACTAAGAAAGGGTGTTGAAACTCCTCTCCACGATCTACGCCTTTGCTAGAACGGCTGAATATGTCTTGAGCTCTAATAGCAATAAGTGCTACTTGATCTCTGGGCGGAGGCCCCACTGGAACCTCTTGTCCCTTCTGCCCTCATCCATCAATGTCTCAGGGGAGTATCGGCCCAGCTCTAGGAACTTACAAGCATATTCCGACACCGTCATGTTTTCCTGGATCAGCTGAACAAACTCTGTCTCCTTTAAATGTTGGATGTGCTCGGGAAGGTACTCCACATGAAAGGCTGCTAAAAACTGTTCCCAAGTGACTAGTGTAGGCAGGGTGGTCTGCTTGAGCTCCCACCAACGATCTACTTCCCCCACCAGCATGTAGGAAGCAAGAGTAACCCTCTGCTCAGGAACCACTCTTAAGGTCTTGAAAGCCTTCTCTGTCTCCGCCAACCAGTATTGGGCATCTTCAAAAGAGGACTCCCCTGCAAAAGTGGAAGGGTTTAGTCCCCTATACCTCTCTACGTAGCCCGGGTCAATCAGGGAAGGAGTTGGGTCCCGTGGAAGAGGGACTAGGCTGGGCTAAGGATAGACTGGGGGGCCCTGTGGTGGCACCTGCTGATATAGTGGGGGCACCGGATTATACTATGGCGGTGCCAGGTAATACTGTGGCTGAGGCACCGGATTATACTGCGGCGGTGGTGCCGGGTGGTACTGTGAAGGAGCAGGCTCTTGCCGGGGTGGCTCGGGATCCGCTCGCTGCAGCGGTGGCTCAACCTGTGGTAGTGGGGGAGGCTCGGGTAATTCCTTTCTCCCCTTTCAACCTTGCTGAGCAGCAATGATCCTTTCGAGCATCTCAAATATTCTGTCAACATCTTTCCGAAGTGAATCATCCCGGGCTGCTCGGTTTAGTGGGGGTCTCCCTCTCCTCATCTCTCTGCACCTGCATTTCACAAGGAATGGTTGAGTAATGATTCTCAGTTTAGTATTCCACTAAATATTATTGTGTAAGGGACGGGTCCAAGGAACGCGGCTTTGATATCAACTCCTACTGATCTGAATTGGTTAAGTAAGGAATGAGCTACACTAGCCTAGTAAAAATGTCACATTATCTCACCGTCACAGTAATAAAGGTTGGTAGAAAACAAAAACGACCAATGGAGTATAATTCATAATAAATTCATTTATCAATAATAAAAACTTTTACTGTCCACTTACATTGGTAAGATTCATGAAAACAACTTATGAGAAATAATAACATTATAAACATCATAAGATCATGCACACTCTGTAACATAACACATATCATACTTTTGTATTTCAATCATCAGGCAATAAATTTCCTCTTTTATCAGCCTACTAATATTCATGGGGATCCATAGGGGGTCCCTACTACACGTGAACCGTTCACATTAATAACTTAATTCTAGGGCCGTCTCCATACCCCGTCCGGTATGGGCGCCAAAACACATAAAGTCTCCATATCCCGTCCGGTATGGGCGCCAAAACACATAAAGTCTCCATATGAACACGTAAACCAGTCCGATATGAGAGACCACATTCCCGGTAGGGTTCCCTATGGACCCCGTCCGTCCACCATCTTTCAGGATATCTAATTAGGCTGTCGACATTATCCATTTATCAATTCACATACCTTTTTCTATTTTTTTAATCTCAATTATCCAATCAAACATAAACACGTAAACCAGTAATGGACACCAAACAAGGCAACACAACATCGAGTTCACAATGATTCAAACCATAATAAATAAACCGTGATTCATGCATACGAAATCATAGAATAAACAC
>NW_019014635.1:0-15813 GCF_000150535.2 Carica papaya
GAAAACTGAATTGTTCTGTATGAAATGGATATGCTAATTAAATTTTCATATATCCAAACCATGTGAAATGAAAGAGAATTTGCTTTCATTCACCACTTACTTGAGGAGTTCGTTAATCCTCATCGGGTGTGTTTGTATCCATGGAATATGTTGGTATCTATCATGATTAAGGTTTGTGTGTCAGTGGTGTGTGTTTATACCTATTATGACTAGGATTTGTGTATCCATGGAGTTTGTATAGATATTCATATAGATGAGGTTTGTGTATCCTATTTGAAATGGTGAATATGTGAAAATTGATTCATATGGAAAAATATTTTAAAGCCATGGCAAAAAGTTGGAAAATTTTGAAAGGGTTTTATCTTGTTTTAAAGGTTTAAGTATTATATTTCCCAAGCATATTCCTATCATGATTTAATGTTCAAATGTTTGGCATTTATTTGTTTAAGCATTTGTGACGATTTCATAGGGGTAAACGACTTCGAGTTTTTAATTTCCATGTACAAATATTGCTATGCTATAATATATAGAAATATATCCTTATCTTTTCGTTTAAGTTGCTATTAAATTATGGTTTTCTACTTACTAAAATTGTGGAGTATCAGTCAATTACTATCATTTCATATCAAAACTAGTAGAGGAACAAAGAACATTTTGAAGGCTAGGAGATGAAGCAAATTTTAGAAAGTTATTTAGACTCTCAGAGCTTTGTTATTTTGTAATGTATAAAGAGATGTAATGATTCGTCCACGACATTTTAAATTATAATAAAATGATATAGATATTATTAGAGATTTGTGTGCTGACATCATTGCTCTATTAAGCATGACGAGCGTGACACATGGACCAAGTTTTTCATAACCACACACACACACACAAAAAAAACATATATATATAAAAGCTATTTTTATACATAATTTCTATTGACACATTCTTTTTCCATGTAAATTCTGTTTAATAAAATTGGTATGTAAGACCATTAAGTTATAATATGTTAATATCAAGCTAAATACATCTCAAATAGACATGTTTATAAACTCTCAGAGACATAAAAAGTGCACTATAACAAGTACAAATAATATTAAATAAAGTCTTAATATAAGTAATTTAGAATTTCCCTTGAGCATAGAGAACTCTTTGGACCCTTTGTTTTGACTTCACTCGGACCAGTAAAACAAAAGTAATCTAAAATCAAAATAAGTCTTATAACTTGATTATAATTTCATTAATAAAAAGACAACAAACATAAACTTGAAACTTTAATCTAACTAGTGAAAATTTTTAGCAGTAATTAGATATTTTATATTGAACTATAATAACATACCTCATGGTTTTCCTGCGCATAAGTCTTTTACTAAATCTGAAGAGGAAAAAGATTATTATAAGTTTGATAGTGAATAAGGAATATTTCATTAGTTGGTTGTTACTAATACTATGTATATATGGATTAAAAAACTTATTTTACACCTGGTATTGAGTATTCGTATGATAGATATTAAAAATAAAGTGCCCAAAATATATTTTTACAGAAGAGAAACTTTCTCAGCTATAACTTAAGACTTTATTTAACCCTAGTAACACGAATGACAAAACTAAAAATCCTTAGATATCATAGAACACTGCTCTATTATAACAATAAGATAATAAAATAAAAGAGAGAACAAGGAGGCTATGCTAAACTTACCTAAGTTATAAGTAATCCATACGAATGAACGAAAACTTGCTAAATTTGCTTTGAACTTAGGTTGATATTAAGTGTTTTCACTATCAAAGCTTATATTCTTTCTTTTGCCTCAAAACACTAGTCTAAAATTGTTTTCAAAAGTGAAAAAAGGGACTAAGATTAAAAATATTAATTTAGTGATACTAAACTCTAGAATCAAAAAATAAGAACTAACATAACACACACACACACATATATATATTCTTCTTCTTCTTCTTTTTCAACTATTACATGAATATTTATGCAATTTTGAATATTACAATATCATCTAATTAGGTAATGAGGAGCTAGATGTGTCTGATGTTTTTCTCTGTGGTGATTTGCAGCAGGATGACTGTATGATTAAAATCTCAAGGCTTTATTGATTAAACAAAGTGTACTTATGTTTATAATCTATTTTTAAAGTGGAAGGCTCTTTATAAACTTAAAAAGCTTAGTGAGCATCTCTTTTAACACCTCGAAAAGCTTCATATTGGGTTTTCAACGTTGTCATTTGAACACACACACACATACATATATAAAGAGAAAGAAAGAAAAGAAAGTGAACGATTCAAATAACAGAAATGTGAGAGCATAGTGAAGAGATTTAGCAACAAATAGTACTAGAGATGAGAGATCAAGGAAGAGAGAGAAAAACACATAGAACAGAGATTGGA
The DNA here is from genome assembly GCF_000150535.2 of Carica papaya. The sequence goes on from NW_019014635.1 coordinate 2,380, forward strand.
ATGGTCATATAGAGATGGAAAATCTAAAGACCATTTCATTAGGGATTTTAATTTTGAGGTTGGGAATTTTGAGGCAGTGAAACTAAGAGAATGGGAGAATTTAGTTTTTAGATAGGAGAAATGTGAGAAAAAATGACAAATTTTTGGGAGAAAGAAAATTTTATTGTATTATTTTTTAGTAATTTAAATATGATTTCATATAGAAAACAAAAAGAAAATATAGATTATATACTACGTGTTGCTTGTCACTCATGTGACCTTTACATAAGTGTTTCTTAAGAAAAAATTGAACTAACTTGTCCACATGAGCAATTATTTAACATTGATATAAACGTCATATACGACTATATTTAGAGACAAGACCTTAAGAACATCCGAACGTTTAAAGCTATATAATTATTTGGCTAAGTTATATTTAAAGTTATATATGTTTAAGGAAAAATTAAAGGGGCTACTTTAAGTTTATATATAGATATATATATATGTATATATATAGATATGATATATGGGCATTCATGAGTCGTGACTTACCTTATGACTCCATGTCATGGATAATGAGTAGCCTATGTCAAGGCTTCAACTGCTTATGGTAGTTCTGGATGCATTTTTTGGTAAATTCTATGGAGGTGGTAATTTTCCACCTCAACCAAAGATCGACATGTTATTAGCAGAGTCTTGTGATGATAATACTGTCATATCAATATTAAAATTAAACTAAAAGTTTTACGAATATGCTAATAAAAATTTAGAGATTTAAGATACAAATTGACTTACAATATCAATATGTTTTGTGAAACAACGTTCCCTATATTCAATTTCCCATTGTCCCAACCACTTAGCAGTTCTGCGTCTTCTAGCTTCTCTCAGAACCAATGCTTCTTCCATAAGTTCTTATGCTATTTCATCACCAACCTCTTGCACCTACAAGTTTAAAATCAACCTAACTAATTATACAACTTGTAGTACTTAGTATCATTGAAATGGATTTACTAGGTGAAAAATAAATTTTCAATTCTTGTTCTTTCTTTAATAAATGACTCATGAAGTGAATTCACCTCATAAAATACTAAAATTAAATTTGCTTTGAATTTCATTTTTGTAAAGTAGGAATGAGAGTATAGTACAAATAAAATACAAATTTTAATAAAAATAGCATTGTAATTTCAAATTAATTTTGTATCCAATTTAAATTATTTTTTAAATATAATTCATCCAATGATAATTGTAAACGATTTCACTTTATGGTTAGAAATACGAGTAAAGTTAGTTTAAATATACATTTAATATGTAAAATCATGACGAAATTTTAAGTAATGATCGAGAAAATGAATATAAATATAGAAGTGGAGCAAAATATAATGCTACAAGTAGATAAAATACATTTAAAGCTTAGTTCTTTTAAGGACAAGAAAAGGTGTGCTATAAGGAGAGATTTCTCTTAGTGTTATATGATTATTATTATTAGTTAGTGAAATGAGATATAAAAACTCACCTCTTCTTCAATATTTTCATTTTCATTATTTTCTTCATTTTCTCCTTCTTCTTCAAGGGGATATGCATTTAGATCAAAATCATCTGCCATTCCACAAGTTCATCTGCCATTTCCTCATCAACCTCCTGCACATACAAGTTTAAAACCAACATAATTAATCATACAACTTGTAATAATTAATATCATTTAAAGGAATTTATTGGGTGAAAAATAAATTTGCAATTCTTTTTCTTTTTTCTTTTTAATAAATGACTCATGAAGTTAATTCACCTGAAATTATTTTTTTTTAATTTTCATAAAGCAGGAATGAGAGTATAGCACAAATAAAATACAAACTTTAATTAAAATAATATTACAATTTAAAATTAATTCTATGTCCAATTTAAGTTATTTTTTAAATATAATTTGTCCAATGACTATTATAAAATATTCCACTTTATAGTTAAAAATATGAGTTAAATTAGCTTAAATATATGTTAAATTTGTATGACCATGACAAAATTTTAAACTGATCGAGAAACTAAATAAAAATATAATAGAAGTGGACCAAAATATAATGCTAAAGTAGATAAAATACAATTTATCTTAGTTTTTTAAGGACAAAAAAAGTTCTGTTTTAAGGAGAGACTTCTTTAAGTGTTATGTGATCATTGTTATTTGTTACTGAAATGAAATATGACAACTCACCTCTTCTTCATTTGCTTCTTCTTCAATATTCTCATTTCTATTGTTTTCTTCATTTTTTTGTTCTTCTTCTTCAGGGGGATATGCATTTAGATCAAAATCATGCTTGAATGGTTGATGATCATCACTAGCCTCTTCACTTGCAACATTTGATAGACTTGAGTCTACTAGCTTCTCTTTTTGTTGTAACAAAAGAAATATAATTAATAGTATTACTTATAAAAATATTTTCTACAAAAAATACTTTTTTTTTCTTTAAAAAAATGATTCCCTCTTTCAAGTATGAATGGTCTTTCTTTGTGGTACATAATATTACCCATTGAATTATAGATACAAAAATTATTTGTGTTGATGTTAATAAGTAATAATTTAATATTATATGAACCAAAGTATCTATCAGTAATTAATTTAACATGACAAAATCAAATAGATTTTAAAGTTAGATTCACCCCTATCATAGAGGCCTCAATTTCTACAAAATAATTCAAGAAAAACTTTGATATATACACGTAAACAAGACAAAATAATGGAACAATTATAAGGAAAATAATATATGTTTTTAACATTAGCCTCACAATTTCCTCATATAAATATTTGTTTAAAATTTCATAAGTTTTCATTTGACATTGTCATCTCTCTTATAAATTTGTTTACCATCTCCAACTATAAGTTAAAAAAGCCTAACTTTTAGTTTAATTTTGTGTTCATGCTTCTGTTATTTTTCTTTTATAATGAACCTATAATAAAATAGCTTTATTTACTCTCTAAATAATGTGTCTATTGTATAGATATTCTCCTATAGACTAAATTAAACTAGATGATTTTATATTGCAAGGCATGTTTTATTGTTAGTAATCTACCTCTTAGCCAATAACTTAAAGAATGTAGTAGGGCATATGACTATCTAATAATGTTATCCATTCATAAACATTAATAAACAATATTTGTTTTTATCATGAAATATGCTTATTTATATGAATGTGCTTCAATGGAATATTAAGGGATGTAGTTTATTCCTTCATAAAAAAATCATATTTCAATTATTGTTGATGTGGAACTCAAGATTAACTTGCAACCTGAACCCACACATATACAATTAGTATTAAAACTTAATTTCTAAATAAACCATGCTTACTTAACCTACAATTGGCAAGTAATTGGAACTAAGATAATAGGGATGAAAGAAAAAGAATTGATTAAAATGTCACAAGAAACCTTGAGAAGTTTCCATGACTTGTAGAAAGTAAGGACTCACTGAAGAGTAGAGATTCTTTAAAGATTAGTTTCTATGATTTGTAGAAGAGTAAGGACTCTTTAAGAGTAATAACTCTTTAAAGATTTCCATGACTTATAAAAGAGTAAGGACTCTTTAAAGATCAACTTGTAGAAAAGTCCTTCATTTGGCCATAACTTTTCGAGAGTGATTGGCTGCATCTCGCAATGACTTAATGAATTTTGCCCTCATCTTTCATGGCTCTCCAAATTCGGCCCAAGCCTTCCTCATTGATACAATTTTGAACATAAACTTAAAAGACTTACTTGAGTTTTTTGACCTGTGATCTTGTGATTAGCCCACTTGGCATAATGATATTCTGCTCATGTAACCCAAATGCCTCTTGAGTTGTGTCCATCCTATGCTCATCTCTATATAGCCCATGTGGATCATCTCCTTGCTACTCATGTAGCCATCATGATTTGCACTGTCTTGATTTGAATCGTTTCCCTCTTGCTAAAAAAAATTCGTCCTAAAATTGAGACCTACATCAAAAGCAATTTTTGAACCAATAAATAAATCAATTTGATTCTCAATTCCTCACAATGGTGATAATCCTTCTGTATCTCATCAAAAAAAATGTACTTAAAATTTTGCAAGAGAAAAACAGAACCACTAGGTGAAGAAGGGTCAAGGTTAGTCAAATTCAGTAAAGTCTCTTTCTACCTATGTACAATTAGACTTCTTTACTCATAAAATGCACTTTTGAGCTCTCTTTTTTTGCGTAGTAACACTATTTTTCTTTCCATTCACTTTCTCATTTTCTCTCACCAATGGGCCATTATTATATTTCTTTTCTCTCTTGGCCACTTTTCCCTCTTTCTTTTCATTTTCATTCTCATAACTTGAATTCCCCTCAAGTGATTTCTTGACCTTAATTCGATCTTTAAACACTTCTTTGAGCAATAGCAAAGCAAGAATGTAATTCTAACACATTAAGCTAAAGGAATTGTGATTCCTAAAGCCATCGTGGATGACACGTCTATCATATTGCCATGACCTTCCAAGTATATGTGACTAACATGTATGGGCACAATATTACAACAAACTTCATCATTATATCGTCCACTAGCAAAAGAAGCCAACACTTATTTAGTCACTTTCACCTCCCCATATTTCTGCAACCACTGTAACTTATAGAGATTAAGATGTCTAATGCATTTCAAGCTCAATTTATTAACAAGTGTAGTATTAGCAACATTGGTATAACTGCCCTCACAGATAATTAGACTACCAATTTCTTATCCACAATGCAAAAGGTATGGAAGATATTTTATCTTTAGTTATCTTCCTCCTTTGCTTGCACATTTAAAACTCTTCTAATACCCAAAGATCCACCTTGAATGGGGTGCTCAACAACCTCATCAATGTCCCCTAATTATGACGCTCTCTCATTGTCTTAGTTGTCATACTTACTAAGACTATCAATTTCATCATTATCTTTTAACAACATAATTTTCTTGTTGGAACATTGTGATGCAATATGGTTGAAATTAAAGCATTTAATATTGCTATGCTTTTGATTAAAATTAGATGTTTTAGGTTACCTTAGGTTCGGCTTGGACTTGATTTTCTTGTATATCCTGAATCAGCCACCTTTTCCTTAAATCTCTCATCTTTTCTTGGCCTTCTTGAACTATGATTGATGATAGAATTTAAAAAATCCCTTTAATATCCCCATATGCTTTAATTGTTTTTCATCTTTCATTACCACGTGCACCATGTCTTCTGATCCATACAATGTTGCAACTCAACTATATTGACAATTCCTCTATTTAAACCACTCAAAGAATGTGTCATAGTAGCTTCAAGATCCTCCTCCATGTTTGGTCTAATCATTGTCATCTCTAACTCCTTGTGATAATCCTCAATGGATATGGATCCTTATGTCAGTCATTACAAATTCTAGTACATCTCATGATAACAGTATGGAGGCATAAATCTTTTCCTCATAATGGTCTTCATCTCTCTCTATGTTGAGATAGACCTCGTTCAATTATGCCTCCTATTGATTAATAGTTGATCTCACCAAGCTAATGCATAGTTGGTGAACTTAACCGCATCGACCTTTACTTTCTTCTCCTTACTGTACTTGTGGTAGTCCAAGACTAAGTCCAATTTTTGCTCCCATTCTAAAGAGTTTCTGCATCATTCCTCTTTTTGAAAGATGGTATTTTTATTTTAATAAAACTCAAATTATTCTCTCTTTTATCTTCCCTTCAAGTTGATTATACTTCCTCTAAAAAATCATCTTATGGTTCAGTCTCCTCCTCTTGGATTTGAGTTTTAGATTTTGATGACCTAAAGGATCATTGCTTTACTTCCTCAAGATCAAATCGTATATCTCCCACCTCTCTATCAAGTTTTGTAAACTCTCTTTATATACCTTCTATATAGAGTTTCATATTGAATGAGGCATGATGTTCACTAGATAATGACATTGTGAAAACCTACAAGAAAAGGTTAGTACAGAAAATAATCTTATCTAACACCAACTCGCATATTTCACTCTTATGTTTCACTTAAAATTGGCTTGTATGCTCTTTTAAGCTCACACTCTCAAGTTGTTTACCATTCTTCTTTCTTCAAGTTGAACTTCAGAATTAAAATCACTTTAAATAAAGAAACTCAAAGTTTTATTTTATGACACTGCAAGGAATCCTAGTGAAGAAAGTGGTAAATAAACAAACCTAGATAAAAATAGCATGTAAATACACATATGTAAAGAGTGTGTGTTTGTATATTATTAATGTTAAGTAGCTAGAATGCAATTAGTCACTTATGAGGTAAAGGAACAAGAGGTACAACAAAGAATGAACCTAAGATTGCAAAGAAGACGATATGGATATGTTGTAATGAATTTTGTTTAACTTTTAATGAGAAACTAAAGATGCAAGCCTAAATACAAACCCAATGAACTACTGATGTGAACCTAAATGGCTTGGACCATTCAAGGGACCAATCAAGCCTAGAAGGTCATGACTTGGATCCTTCAAGCTTAGGAGGTCATGGCTAAGGCTATCTAAAGGAAGATCCAAGTGGTAAAGCCAACTATAGGAAGATCTAAGGGGCCAAAAGCCATCCAAAGGATGATCCAAGTGGCAAAGGTATTTCAAGTGAAGAGTAAAGCGGTTTTGATGTAAGCCAAGGAGGCATGGAAGGATATTCCTACAAGCAAATGAAAGGGAGTGCCTATGACTACGATATAGGAGAGGAATCCCACAGGATTGACACCGCCCATGACATGGTCGATTCTCACTACCAAAGTGAATCCTAAGGCAGAGGAGAGGGAATTATTTTTGGCCTAAAATAAGCCCAAAAGGGACCCAATGGAAACTTCAACACATGGATAAAAAGGATGATGAAATTGGCCCACTTGCAAAAAAACTATAATACCAAATGAGTGACTCACAAGATTAAATGTCTAAAAACTTCAATAAGTCTTCTAATTATATTTTCAAGTGTGGATTGATGGAGAAGAAGAGCTTGAATCTAAGAAAGAGGCCCACGAGGGAGCAAGGCAAGGCCCATTAAGCCTTGGAAGCCCACAAGGTATGCGACCACATTTGAATTTTGTTTTTCACAAGCTTGGCTGAGAGATGGAATAAGAGAACAGTCTCGCTTACATGGGAAACCTTCTCCTATGAGAGCTTTTTTTCTCACTCATCTTTTTTCTTTCAAATTCGACAATATGAATCCTTTAGGACTATGATTTGCGATAAGGATGGTGCTCAAGTCAGATTTGCATTCTAGATTCCAAAAAGGATTTTCCACTTCAAGAAATTAATTAATTAAAGAGTTGGAATCATGAAGGAAAAGAGAGAGCTAAAGGAGGGGGTTCCTATTTCTAGCTAAATTCCTCCTTTGATTTTTTATGAATAATGTTAGTTTTCTATTAAAATTTTGAAGCCTTTTAAATCATCTTCGACTTAACTTCTATAACATAAATTAATTGAATTTTCAAATACAAAACCAAGTAGTAGAAGCAAGAAGAGTTCAACCACAACTTCAACTTTTCTTTAGGAGAGAAAACTTTAATTCCTTTTATGTTAGATGATCTTGTGATTGTCTCACTTGGCATAATGATATTCCACCCATGTAGTACAAGTGCATCTTGAGTTGTGTCTATCTTATGCTCATCTCCATGTAGCCCATATGGCTCATCTCCCTTCCACTCATGTGGCCATTATGATTTGTGACTCTTGATCTCCATCAGTTGTTGTATTTAACTTACTAGTACATTGATTCTATTATTTTGTTAAGTTATCATATCAATGTGGAATTATTTTCTTTCAAATGATGTTAGTAGATATATTACTCTATTGGATGTAACTTATGTTTATGTTTAGTTTTTTAATTTTATAACAAAATACATATGAACTTTTAGGCCTCTTAGGGCCTTAAGGGAGAAATTATTTAATAACTTAAAACATAAATGACAGGAGCATTTAAGTGATGTTTATAGTTCCATTTTCTATGTCTATATTTGAGGCATATTTCAAAATGATTAACTAGTTTGCAATCTTGGGTGATGGCTTTATCAGAAAGTTAAAATTCACCTTGTGATGAGGCTTATTATCTAGATAAAGCTAACATCATTACTAAGATTATGTCAAACAAAACTCATTCAAACATGAATTTGCAAAATCAAGCAAAGACAATCAATCATTTAACATAAACTCAATGAATGATATAAACAAATATGAAAATAAATAGAAGTAAATTAGATATCTAGGTTGTAGATCTTGATAAATAGTACAAGCTATATTTTTTATTGTTGTTCTAGTCTAGTTGTAAGCCAAATCATATTTTTTTAATGATAGTTTTGTATGGTATTTTTGTCCTTTTTGTTGTTTTTACATAAACCATTAACTTTAGTGAACACTTCGAACATTTTTTATATGTTTGGTCCTTTAAGCAAGAATATGTGAAATTAACGAATAAATCAAAAATTAAGAAAAATTATAATATAAAAGCCGATGAAACTAATTATTTCATATAAAAAAAATCCAATTTAAAGAACTTAAACAATTATAAAAGAAATTGCATGAGTTTGAATTATAGTTGGGTCAAACTATAGATTTCGAAATTGTAATTTATCTATAATTTATTCGAGAGAAAAATATAATAAAGATCATAGTGGATCAAGTTTGGGGTGAGTTTCCCACAGTCCAAACCTGATCAAATTTTAAAAATTTCAAAACTTAAACAAGTCAGAGAAAAGTTTTGAAAGTTAATTTTATCTTTGGCTTTATTGAGTTCTTGCTGAAACTAAACTTGACTCAACACTGATTATATATAAAAAAGACTCAAACATATATTTAATTAAAATTAAAAATATATTATATGTACTAAATTAAAAAATATATTATATTTATTATTAAAATTAAAATATATTATACATAACAATGTTTGATTTAGATGACCTTTAAATATTGAATCAGAAGTCAACTTATCATACTCAAACAAAAAAAAGATTTAATATTATGTCCTACATGACTTGGATCTTTTGGGCAAAAGAAGCAGGAGGGGTTTTAGAGGATTGGTTGAATTCATTATGTACATTCAAACTTTCTTAAACATAAAGGAATTAACACAAACAATTTAACAAGACGTTAATGGAGCAAAACAATTATAGGAAAAATAAAGAAAATTTATCAAAAAAGATGAATTTGTAGTATAATTAAACTCTAAAAAATGAACTATTTATATCCTCTGCATCGACCAATTCATGTATCAAAAAAAGAAAGTAATCAATTAATAATGAGGAAAAACTTATATATTGTTAACTACTGTATCACTAGTGTCAATTCTAATTTCAATTCCATAAAATATATTGCGAACTTCTTATTTAGATGGAAAGCAAGACATCATCGATTGAGAGTAAAAAAAGCTAGGTACAATGTATTAATGGTTGTATTCATTTTGATTGTTGAAAGGGGGAAAGGGTTAGTGTGCAAGAAGGAAGGGATCCTTTTATATAGGTAGAGAAGAAAAAATATTATTAAATTACCTAAATAACTTTATTTAAAGTGTCATTATATTCGCATATACAGAAGTATTCATCCTTTCTTTTTGTAAAAAATCTCCTAATCGACACTTCTATATTCTTTTTTTGGTTTATGTAAGCAACAAGTTAATATAGAATATTTACTACAAAAAAGTGAGAATATATTACATTTTATAAATCATTTATATATATCAAGAAAATTAAAAAATATATTTAATCAAAATTAAAAATATATTATATATACCAAATTAAAATGTATATTACATTTCTTATTAAAATTAAAAATATATTATATATAACTATGCCTGATTTCGATGGCTTTTTAATATCGAATCAGAAGTCGACTTATCATGCTTTAAGAAAAAAACAATAGATCTAATATGTCCTACTTGCCTTGGATCTTTTGAGTGAAAGAACTAGGGTGGATTTTGGAGGGTTGGGTCAAGTCAATTAAGTGTGTCTAAACTATGTTGGATGTAGATGGGCTATGTTGGGTGTAGATGGGCTTCAAATATCTAATCAAAACTTGACTCGTCATGCGTTAAAAAAAATTGATTCAATCTATCCCACCTGCCTTGGATCTTTTAAGCGAAAGAATTAGGGTGGGTTTTGGATGGTTGGGTCAAGTCAATTAGGTGTGTCTGAACTTTCTCAACCATAAATGAATTAACGAATAAAAAACATAATAAGATGTTAATGAAGCAAGAAAATTATAGGAAAAATAGAGAAAATTTGTCAAAAACAGGGATTTTGAAATTTGATTAAACTCTAACACATGATCTTTTATCCTTTATATTAATCAATTCATATATTAAAAAAATAAAATAATGAATTAATAATGAGGAGAGACTCATACGTTGTAAACTTCTGTATCACTAGTGTTGATTCTACTTTCAATTATAGAAAATATATTGCGAACTTGTTGTTCATATATAAAAAGTAACATCATCGATTGAGAGTGAAAGAACAAGATACAATGTATTACTGAGTATTTTAAATTTCCTTATCAAGGAGGCGGTGTGGGGTTGGTGCGCAAGAAGGAAGGGACACTTTAATATAGGTAAAGAAAGAAAGATATTATTGAATTACCTAAATAACCTTATTTAAAGTGTCACTATATCCGCACATAAAGAACTATTAATCCTTTTTTGGGTAAAAAATCTCCAAATAGGTACTTATAATGTTTTTGTTTATGTAAACAAATAGTTTATATAAAATATATATTATAAAAAAGTGAGAATATATAACATTTCTTAAAAAAATTATATATCAATAAAATTAAAAAGTATATTTAATTAAAATTAAAATATATTCTATTTATTATATTTCTTATTAAAATTAAAAAGGTATTACGTATAACTATGTCGGGTTTAGATGGACTTTTAATATCGAATCAAAAGTTGATTTGTCATGCTTTAAAAAAAATAGATTTAATATGTCCTAATAGCCTTGGATCTTTTGGGTGAAAGAACTAGGGCCAATTTTGGAGGGTTGGGTCGAGTCAATTAGGTATATCCAAACTATGTTGGGTGTAGATGGGTTTTAATTATCTAATCAGAACTTGACCCGTCATGTTTTGAAAAAAAATGATCTAATCTATCCTACCTTCATTGGATCTTTTAAGCGAAAGTACTAGGGTAAGTTTTGGTGGGTTGGGTCAAATTAATTAGGTATGTCCGAACTTTCTTAACCATAAATGAATTATAACATAAAAAAATTAATAAGACGTCAATGGAGTAAGAAAATTTTAGGAAAAATAAAGAACTTTTATAAAAAATGGAGAATTTGAAGTTTAATTAAACTCTAACACATGATTTTTTTATATCCTTCACATCGATCAATTCATGTAATAAAAAAAATGAACTAAGAATGAGGAGAGACTAATACCTTGTCAACCTCTGTATCGCTAGTGTTGATTCTACTTTTAATTTCAGAAAACATATTATGAACTTCTTGTTCAGATGGGGAGCAAGACATCACCGATTGAGAGCAAAAGAACTAGATACAATGTATTACTAGGTATTTTGACTTCGTTTGTCAAAGGGGGAAGGGTTGGTACGTAAGAAAGAAGGGATCGTTTTATAGAGGTATAGAAGGAAAGATATTATTGAATTACCTAAATAACCTTATTTTAAGTGTCACTACATCCGCATGTAAAGTAGTATTAATCATTTTTTTGGGTAAAAAATCTTTTAGATCATACTTTTATTTTTGCTGTTTATGTAAGCAACTAGTTAATGTAGCATATATATATACATAATAAAAAGTAAAAATATATTGCATTTTTAATGCATTTATATATATATCAATATAATTAAAATATATATTTAATTAAAATTAAAAATATATTATATATAACTTCGTAGAGTTTAGATAGGCTTTTCATATTAGATTAGAAGTCGATTCGTCATGCTTTAAAAAAGAAAAGAGATCTAATATGTCCAGCCTGCTTTGGATCATTTGGGTGAAAGAACCAAAGCGAGTTTTTGAGGCTTGGTCTAAATCAATTAAGTATGTCCGATCTATGTTCGGTTTTGATGGGCATTTAATATCTAATCAAAACTCGACTCACCAGTTTTAAAAAATTTATATAGTTTGTCTTACCTTCCTTAGATCTTTTGAGCAAGTGAACAAGGGTGAGTTTGGGAGGGTTTGCCCAAGTCAATTAAGTGTGTTCGAACTTTCTTAACCATAAATGTATTACCACGTAAAAAACTTAATAAGACGTTAATGGAGTAAGAAAATTTATCAAAAAAGGGGGAATTTGAAGTTTAATTAAACTCTAAGACATTATCTTTTTAAATCCTTCGCATCAGTCAATTCATGTATTAAAAAAGAAAATAATGAATTAATTAGGAAGAGAAACTTATACCTTGTCAAGTTCTATATCACTAGTTTCGATTTTACTTTTAATTTCAGAAAACATGTTGCGAATTTCTTATTCAGATAGAGAGTGAAACATCATCGATTGAGAGTAAAAGAAATAGGTACAATATATTATTGGTTATCTTCACTTTGTTTGTCAAAAATGGAGGAGGGGTTCTTGTGCTAGAAGGAAGGGACCTTTTTATATAGGTAGAAAAGAGAAAATATTTTTTAATCACCTGAATAATTTTATTTAAAATGTCACTACATCCACATATAAAGAACAATTCATCCTTTCTTGGGTAAAAAATCTCCCAATTGATATTGTATTTTTTCATTGTATGTAAATAACTAGTTAATGTAACATATATATTCTAGAAAAGTGATGACACATTACATTTTTAAAGAACTTATATATATAATTAAAATTGAAAATACACTATATATACTATAATAGCCCGAACCCCAATATCGGTGGATACGAACGTTAGCACAATATTTTTAACTAGTGGAACAGATAAATATTAACTATGCAACGGAACTACACTTTAATATACATCCCTTGTGATAGGATAATTATTTGTTTACAAATAATTAAGGCATCTAAATTAATTTAAAAATATATATAAAATAGAAACTAACAAGGTTTTCTTCATCATTAATAAAAACTTATCTTAATCTTTGTAAGGGATTTATATTAATTATTCAACTGCATAAAATTTTATCATGCACTCGTTATTCTGAATCTGTAACTAACACCCATTTGCCTTAATTAGCATCTAGGAAGTCACAAATGGTATCAGTGTAGAATAATTGCATATCAAATCCCTTACACTGAGGCTTTAGGTATAAAAAGCCCTTTAGAGTACCTAGGAAAAATAAGTCCTATTTTTAAAACTAGACTACCAACTCGTGTCTTCCTTTCTCTTATAGGAATGATGCAAGGAAAACCATTCGTAGAGTGTGCTGAGTGATCTAAAGCCCTAAATCACCCAACCAGGGCTGAATTTATCGAACTCTTCTGAGCTATCCAAGGATAACTATAGCCGAAGCACAAAATCAAGCCAATCCTTGTCCACCTCCTACCCTAAATTTTGAAACACCGAGAGA
>NW_019014635.1:105990-122705 GCF_000150535.2 Carica papaya
TTACTGGGGCTAGTGTAACTCATTCTTAATTTAACTATTTCAGATCAAGAGGACCTGGTTCCCGAGCCCAATCCGTAAGACGACTGCGAGTAAATGCTAGATACTTTATATTTTTTTTTGGCTTTTCTCATTTCTCGTGTTTCTTTCAAAGAATTCATTCCGTAATGTTTATTTAATACTTTTAAGTTATTGTGTAAGGGATGTAAACTTTAACTTTTTATTTTGCTTCCACACTTAAATTATTATATATTTCCTTTTGGATTTTCGGAGTCGTTACACTTTATGTATCCACTCGGATAAAATCTCTCCTTATCTTGCTTTAATTTCCCTGTGGAGCATGTAATCTTAATTCTGGTAGAGTTCCGATTTTATTTCTGACATTTTCGTCTAAAAAATCTAGTAGAGTTTTTAAGATAATTTTGGCACTTTTTTTAACTAAAAAATATCCAATACAATCTCAAAAACTAATGCCAAAAATCAAAGAGAAATCGAATTTTGAAACTTAAGAAAAAACTTACCTTTCTAACAGTTTATAATCTCCTTTTGACCGTGAGCCTTCTTCCTCCTTTGTTCCTCTTTCTTTGTTCTCACAAATTTAGCAAAGTTTCTCTAAGGTTAAAAATCTCATAATGCTATCACAAAATCACACACTTCGTATTTCTTATTATGTTACCTTTATGTTTCTCACTATTTTTTTCTCATCCATAATGTTTATTCCTCCATTCTCCCATCCTCTATTTATAAGAGTGGGGAGCCACGAGAAAAATGTTGTTATCATTCTGTCATGCCACTTCATCTATAAGTTGTCACTTTTCATCATGTCATTTCATTTAAAAAGTTATTATTTTTCACATGCCACTTTATCTAAAATATTATAATTTTTTATATGCCACTTCATCTAAAAGGTTACCATTTTTCACATTCCACTTCATTTAAAATATTACCATCTTTCATCTAAAAATTACCACTTTTCATTATGTCATTTCATCTGAAGGTTCTCACCTTTTTTCATACTTATTCATACTTATTCTAACTTCTTCATCCTTATTCATTATTTTTCTATTTGACTCTAAAGTATATCCTTAAGTTTATTATATATTTTTAAACATATATAAAACTAAATTAAATATATCAAACACAATAAATTAATTCGGTAGTATTTTTGAGTTATCACTGATAAAGTTTTTCTAACTTTTCGCACAAGTTTTTTGAAGTAAAATATGAGAGCAACTAATGAATAATTTATAGACTAAAAAGTTAGGTTTAAAGGTAACATAAAAAATAAGAATTTTTATAAATTGTAAACTTCTTATTTCACAATGATTCTTCATATTAAATTAATATTTAACACTTGAATTAGTGATTTATTATAAATCTATAATTAAATCCAAATTAAACATTAACACTATCAAATCCTATCTTACTAGAAAAATAAAAAATAAAATAAATAAAATCTACTTCAACGGATAGAGAAAGAATTACCTTTCGCATTATGCTAACACTTCGCAATCAGCATAAATTCTTATAATTTATCTTTTTTTTTAAAAAAGAAAATAAAAGTAAAATTCTATCCACAATATAATTTATTCTTTGCAGAAAAAATAATGAAAAAATATTATTAGTTAATATCTTTTTTATCAGACTTATAATATATATATACTTCTACTTTCTTTTTTTATTGCTAAAAAAAATTTCTTTCTGTATTCTGTATTTTGTTTAAAAAATTACCATATAAATCATTCAATAAATAAGATGATCCAATATTTTTTCTTCAATCTTTTATATATAGAGGTGGTTTCTAACTCTATTTTTAAATCTAAAAAGTTATTAAAAATATAATTTTTATTCATTTTTTATTAGATGTTAAAAATAATTACAACCATCTATGTATTGCAATTAACTTCTAATTAGTTTTTTGATAATCCAAACAATACAATTAACAATTTCTTGTTCTACCAGTCTCCATCAATTATTAAAATTCTAGTTTTAGATAAATACTATATGAATAATAATAAAAATCATATATATAGGTGTTTTCTCTTAATTCATAATGAGCTTTTTAGAGTGTATCTTAAAATATATTAGTCTATATATGTTGGACTTTTCTTATTACTTTAGAAGTCTACTAACTTGAATGGCCTAGAAAAAATTGTTTATATTTATTTCAATTTTCTTTGCAAAAAACTAAAAAGAAATTTTTATTAGCATATACACTTCTACTTTCTTTATGTATTGCTGAAAAGAAAAAAATCTTTCCCTAATCTGTATTTTGTTTAAAAGATTATTATATAAATTATTCATCCAATGTTCTTTTTACTATTGTGGTTTCTAACTTTATTTTTAAATAAAAAAAGTGATTAAAAATTATAAATTTTATCATATTTTATTACAATCAGTCTCCTAATTGTAATTCTTATGGGTCAGTCTACAGTGTAGTAAAGTTTCTTAAAGTAGAATCTAAAATTTACCAAAATCATCTTTTAAATTGTTCCCCAATATGGACAAACTCAACCCATGTGTTTTACCGCGGGTAAAAACTCTTTTTTTGGAGTTTTAGGGAAAGGAGTTGGACATGAGGAGGAGGGTAAAAATAATAATTTTATGTAAAAAAACAAAAAAAAAAAGAACAACAAAAATCCATACAACTCAACTAACATGCAAGACATAAAGAAAAGGTTTCCCAATAAAAGATTATAAAGAAACTATCTTTAAAAAAAAAAAAAAAGATTGACCCGCTTCCCATTTTTCACCGGTTCACTACTCGACCGGACCGGATCGACCACCATTACCATTCTTTTATCTTGCCCTGCGAGTGCCCGCCATAACCTCTAGCATAATCCTTCACATGACTAGCCGTGTCGTAGATCCGATTCCTCGCATAATCAACCCGGTCCGAGGACCGTGGCGGTGACGATGAGGCCGATGAGGAAGGAGCCGGAGATGACGAGGGTGACGAATCCGAGGAGCTGGGAGGACCCATATAAGTTATCAGAGATTCACAGAGCTCAGGTTTTCCATTCAGAGTCATATAGTTGTGTGGTTATCAGATAGTTGTGTTTAGTCATTAGAGTCAGACAGCAGATGCTCATTTGTACATACAGAGACATTATTTCAATTTTAGGTCTATATTTTTGTTCTTCCATCATTTATGTTATAGTGGAGCACTGGAAGTGAATAGATTGATAAACAAATCCTGTCACTGAGTCATTTTTATGATTTCTGTAGGTAGATATCCAGTTAAGGAACGAGGATTTGAGGATTGATACTTACAGATCCGGTGGTTCAGGTGGTCAGCATGCAAATACCACCAATAGTGCTGTTAGAATAACACATTTGCCCACTGGGATGACAGTGTCCATACAAGATGAAATATCACAACATATGGTAAAGATACTCCTAAAGCAATCTAGCATTTCTTGAATATATCAGCTTTCAGGCATAAATTGCCTTTTGTTTCCATTTACTGGAAGATAATTATTATGATAATTGACAGCTATGCTGCTGCTTTTGGATATCTTTTCCCTTGGTTGCCCTGAGAACTCCTTTGCATATTGAATGATCTAACCCCAAAGCTTATTAATGGTCTGATATTTTATTGTTTATGGTTTATGCTTATGGCCTGCTCTCTTGTTATTTTGTTATTTTATGTGCTAGTCCTTAAAAATGCTGTTCTAAACTCTAAAAATTTTGAATATTATTTATTTATATTTATCCTATTTCAGTTGTCTTAATCTTTAGTACATGTAGTAATTTATTGCCTAAAAGGTGCAAACTTTTTGGGTTTGTTAAGATATTTGAGTAACAATAGGAGTTAGTGGGTTGTTATCCTATTTTAATAGTTTTTACCTTTAGAAAAGCTCTATTTAAAGAGCCCAGTTACTGAATGTAAGGTGTGAGATTCCAGCCTCTTGAATAAAGTTTAAGATTCATTCACTCTACTTTAACTCATAACGGTCTTTGTTTTTTGCTTCAGTTTTATCAATGGTGTCAGAGCCACTGGTTGGTTTTAAGAGTGAATAATTGAGACATAAAGAAAGAAAGTGACATGAGATAAGAGTGATAAAACAATATCCTTATTTTTGCAGCAGCAAATCAATGGCAACCGAGACTTATGTTCAACCAGCGACTCCTCGCTTCGATGGTCACTATGATCATTGGAGCATGCTAATGGAGAATTTCTTTAGATCCAAAGAGTACTAATAAGTCGTCTCTATAGGAATTTCTGAACCAGCAGTTGACACAATAATAACTGATGCACAAAGAACTAAATTAAAAGTGAAACAGCTAAAGGATCTCAAGGCGAAGAACTATCTTTTCCAAGCAATCAATCGCTCAATCTTAGAAACTATTCTTTTGAAAGAAACCTCCAAGTAAATTTGGGACTCCATGAAAAAGAAATATCAAGGATCAATAAGAGCAAAGAGGCAGCAGTTTTTCAAGCACTTCGTCCTGAGTTTGAAACTCTACGAATGAAATTTGGATAGTCAGTTTCAGACTATTTTTCACGGATGATGACAATAGTCAACAAAATGCGAATTCACGATGACAAGATGGAAAAAGTTACAATTGGCTCGTGGAGAAGAATTTATGAGCTTTTATGAGAAAAATGGAGTCAAGAGGCAACTTACAACAGCTTACATACCTCAACAAAATGGTGTTTGTGAGTGAAAGAATCGAACAATCCTCAACATGGTGCGAAGTATGTTGATAACAAGTGTTATTCCAAAAAGATTTGGGCCTAAAGCTGTTGCCTGGAGCATTCATATATTGAACAGGAGTCCTACATTTGCTGTCTAAGATAAGACTCCGGAAGAAGTATGGAGCGGACAAAAACCAAATGTTGACCATTTCAGAATTTTTGTGTGTATTGTGTATCTCCATATTCCAGATGCGCATAGGAAGAAGTTGGATCATAAAGGAGAAAAATGCATTTTTCTTGGTGTTAGTAATCAATCCAAAACTTATAAACTATATAATCTTAATACCAAGAAAATTGTTAATAGCCGTGATATAATTTTTGATGAAGACACAACCGGGCCATGGAATAAAAAAGAAATTCAACAACATATTCCAGTGGATTTTGAAGAAGAAAAACAACAAGAAATGGAGACTGATCAATCGCTAATTCCACCTATTCTAGCTCAACCATCAATCTCAGCTCATACACAAGAAGTGGACCGACCTCAACGTATTAGGAGACAACCTGCATGGATGGGAGATTATGAGGTAACTGGAATTGATCGGCTAGAAGATTCACCTATTCACTTTGCTTTGTTTTCAGATTGTGATCCTAACTTTTGATGTGGCTATTAAAGACTCAAAGTGGCGAAAGACAACGGATGAAGAAATTGCAGCAATTGTAACAAATAATACGTGGGAATTGACTGAGCTTCCTAAGGGACATAAAATAATTAGTGTGAAGTGGATATACAAGACAAAATTGAATGAGAATGGCAAAGTCGATAAGTACAAAACACGCTTAGTTGGATGAACAAGAGTTCGGTGTGGATTATAGAGAAGTATTTGCGCCAGTTGTATGACTTGATACCATCAGATTGGTGATTGCATTGGCTGCTCAAAATTCATAGCCTATTTTTCAATTGGATGTCAAATCGGCTTTCTTGCATGGAGACTTGGATGAACAAGTATTTGTTGATCAACCCCCTGATTATGTTAAGATTGAAGAACATGAAGTGTACAAATTAAAAAATGCACTATATGGATTAAAACAAGCTCCAAGAGCTTGATATAGTCATATATATGCTTATTTTTCTAAGGAAGGATTTAAAAAATGTCCATATGAGCATACACTTTTTACAAAGATTAATGACAAGGGAAGAATGCTCATTGTTTGTTTATATATGGATGATTTAATTTATACTGGAAATGATAGTTCCATGTTTGAAAGTTTTAAGAAGTCCATGGAAGTGGAATTTGATATGACTGATATGGGAATGATGCATTATTTCCTTGGCATTGAGGTTGTTCAATCAGCTGGTGGAATTTTTATTTCACAGAAAAAATATACACAAGAGATATTGGACAGGTTTCAAATGAAGAATTGTAATTCTGTCAGTAATCCCACTGAGCCTGGTTTGAAACTAATTAAAGAGCCTGGAGGCAGAAGAGGTGACAGCACTCTTTACAAACAAATAGTGGGAAGTTTGATGTATTTAACGGCCACAAGGCCTGATATAATGTATGCTGTAAATCTTATCAGCAGATACATGGGAAAGTCCAAGGGAGATACATCTTCTTGCTGCAAAAAGAATCTTCCGATACCTGCTAGGGATCTGCAATTATGGTCTATTCTACAAGAAAGGAGAACAGGCAGACTTAATGTGGATGTACTGACAGTGATTATGCCGAAAATTTGGATGGATAGAAAGGTACATTAGTTATGTTTTCATGATAAGGTTCAGGACATTTCATGGGTCTCAAGAAGCGCCCAATTGGTGACTTTGATCAACTACAGAAGCTGAATTTGTAGCAGCAACAGCATGTGCCAGTCAAGCAATTTGGTTGTGCAAGGTTCTTGAAGAAATTCATTTCCAGCAAAAAGGATCTACTCCCATTTATTGTGACAGCAGTTCAGCAATAAAACTGTCCAAAAATCCTGTTCTACATGGGAGAAGTAAATATATTGATGTGAAGTTTCGTTTTCTAAGAAACCTCACAAAAGATGGAGTAATTGATCTTATCTACTGCAGAAGTGAAAATCAAGTTGCTGATGTATTCACCAAGTCCCTCAAGTAGGCATCATTTGTGAAGTTCAGAGTTTTACTTGGTGTCTGCTCTTTTGAAGAACAATGCTGCTTAAAAGGTGTCCAGTAGCTAGTATATATTAAACTGAAAATCTATTTCTCAGTTTAAGGGAGGGATTGTTGAATATTATTATTTATTTATTTATGTTTTTCTTATTTCAGTTGTCCTAGTTTTAAGCACATGTAGTAATTTATTGCCTAAAAGGTGCAGACTTTTTGGGTTTGTTAAGATATTTGAGTAACAATAGGAGTTAGTGGGCTGTTATCCTATGTTAATGGTTTTTACTGTTAGAAAAGCTCTATTTAAAGAGTTCAGCTACTGAATGCAAGGTGTGAGATTCCAGCCTATTGAATAAAGTTTAAGATTCATTCACTCTGCTTTAGCTCATAACAGTCTCTGTTTTTTGCTTCAAGTTTATCAAAAAATATAAAAATAAAAATCCTGTTCTCATTTTACTTTTTCATATATAATTGTGTCTGTTCTCTTTTTTTTCTTTTTGAAATAAAACTATTTTGCCTGTTATGTGAATCATTCAGAGAGATGAATTCTAGATTGTAAATGCTTTAATGCTAATGGCCTGCTTGGTCAATTCCTGCAATAGTCTTTTACTTATTTACGAGAATATGCTTGATAAATAGAATTTTATAATAATCTTAATGTTTGAATCATTCAATTCCCGCATTGATTTGTTTTTGCTGTATTTATTAGAAACCCATCGTCGAGGAATTCAAGTTAGGAAAGACATTGATTCAAATACGAAAAATATGACCTAATATTAACTGTCAAGAATATCGTAGTAATTAAGTAAAGGAAGTCAATATTCTATTAACATAATTAAAGGAGTTCAGTAACAATTGAAACAAACAGGTTATAAGTTGCTAATTTTTCTATTTGATTTGAAAATTAGGTGCTTTTTTCGGCACTCTTTTCTATGTTGATACACAACAAGCAATAGGTATATTGTCTGGTTCCTTTTAAATCACGGATGAATATCTGCATTTCTGCTTGGTGTAATTATGTGAGACAGCTCTGTGTAGTTAAGGGGAATCAATCTTTGCACTCATTTGTGTCGTGGTGTGCATTATTGTTGCATTAATATAAGTGGTGCCCAAGCATTTTATTGGAATATATATATGCCTTATTGTCGCATTAATATGCAAGGTGAGCAAGCATTCTATTGTAATATATATGCCTTATTGTCACATTAATATGAAAGGTAAGCAAGCATTCGATTGCAATATACATGCCTTATTGGACGGTACATACCCTTTTGGCTTTTGACCTCTTGATTTTTGTTTCCTGTACAGGTTCTTCCACATAACAAAGCTAAAAGTTCTTAAAGTGCTGTGGGCAAAGCAATATGAAATGGAAAGGTTTGGAGTTCACATAACCTAATCAAAACTTTTGATCAGAGCAGGTATGGTGACTTCCATACAAAATCATAGAGCATTTTATCTGAGTAATAGGTTTGATGCATAATTTTTCTAAAAGAAAATTAAAGAGAATGAGTTGACAAAATCATTGTTAGTCGCCTCAAAAAGTTGATGCTGAAGTCATCGATTATGATTAGGTAGGGTGATTGGAAGAAATTGTCATTTCCAAGAATTTTTGCTTGCTTCAAGTTTGGTGTGGAGTTAGGGGCCTGCTTTATGTTCTTTTAAGACCGTTTTTATGCAGAGAAGAATGGATTTAAGAAAAAGATAGTGGGTTTATAAGTTAAGGGAGATATTTTCAAGTACTCTCTTTATTTTTTATTTCTTTTATATATAAAATATATCTACATGGGCCATGCATATTTAATGACAACATATATATATATATATTTAATGACAACATATATATATATATATATTTAATGACAACATATATATATGTATATATTTAATCACAACATATATATATATATATTATATACACGCCCACAATGGAAGATAAAAGATACAATGCAAATCCCTCTAGGTTCATTAGCGTCCGAATTGAAGGAGACAGGTCAGTATATCCAAATATAAAAGCTATACCTTACTGCAAGGAACATGGAGAAAGAGTGGGTTAGGATAAGTTTTTCAAATTTCCCTACCAACTGCAAAGACATCTGGTTAGGATAATTATTATTCATCTTTTTAAGAGTTAAAGAAAAAACATTGTGTTGCTTCCAAGCCTTTCTACTTCTTAACCATAAAAAGAAGTCATTGAAAATGACCAAGCTGTGAACTGTAGTTGATTGATAATTTAGAAAAATCAAGTAATATTCAATCCTGGCCACAGAAGTCTCTTTTCTTCACTTTCAAGGTAAAAAATATATAAAATTAATTGGCTTAAGGTGAAATATCTCTTTCTTTTTCTATTAATGGTCTTATGATCTCTAAGATTGACTTGAATTACATGTTTGAGGTATGTCCTCTTTAAATCCAACACTATAATTGGGAAGGAAATGGATTCTAGGTCTTGCAAGAAAGAAATTGCTGAAGTATTTGGGTTTTTTCTATTTTTTATGATTTATTTCCTGTTCTGAAATTTTTTTGGAGGAAAAAAAAATTTGTTATTGGTGTGGTTAGACTCAGATCTGATCTGTCACCCAAACATCCCTTATAATAAAGAAGACAGTTAGAATTAGAAAGAGAGATTTCCTGCTCATTAATTGGGAGATCATATGTTTTAACAGAT
Source organism: Carica papaya (assembly GCF_000150535.2). The sequence continues at coordinate 115,420 of NW_019014635.1, forward strand.
GTATATCTGACATCTCCTAAACAAGAAGGGTGCTAGAATCTGGTCGAGAGAATCTGGCTAGGAATCTGAAAAGATTCTCGTCTCTCTCCTTCCAACCAATGTAAATTCAAATTTATTGACAATTTCTCTATCAAACCTCTGGTTAAGCGACATGGATAGCTTTCCGAACGTATCTTGCGGGTGGAGTTGGGAAGAGAACCAGCTATTTGAACTGGCTTTAACAGTGGTGGATGAACCAGCACCACATCAATGGGAGGTGCTGGCTGGCATGGTTGGTGGAGAGAAGAGTAAGGAGGATGTGCCAAAACATTATGTGATTCTTTTGGAGGCTTTTCAGTTCATAGAATCTGGTAAACTTGACCATAAACTTGGTGGAGAAGGTTTTCAAGTTGAACGAGACTATGATCAATCTCTATACTGGACTAATGAAGACAACAGGTACATTGATTTCATTTCTCTCTTCTGTCTCTTCTTCAATCTTTCGTCCTACCTCCTTGTTTGTTTTTTATTAAGTCAATTCTGTTCTGGGTTATTTTCAGTTTACACCGTATATGCCATGGAAAACAAAAAAGATCAACCAAGAATTTATTTGCTCATCTGGCTTCCTGTTCTTGGACATCTTTGATCCTATATGGATTATAATGTGTTTCTGATAAATTATCATTCACTCCTTCCCTATTCTTTTTCATTTTAATTGCTGAACTAATTTCCAATTCCCGCTTGGTAGAAATAATTCAAACTTAAAATCAATTATTCAATTCTATATATCAAAATCATAAGTTGAGCAAAGAAATAAAGTAAAAATTTAGTAGTAATATAACTAAACGAACCAATAATGGTATTCAAACATCATTCAGTATTATGAAATGGGCACATCTTCCTCTCTTACATTCTTCCATTTTTGCATAAAACTATTTGATTGATCTCCAACAGTGAATCAAACTTCTCGAATTTCTACAGTAAATTCTCGTGATAAAACTGGGAAATCCCTCCTTTCACATGTATTCTTGTGATTACAAAAGAAAAGATTATGGTTTGATTGGAACAAATCTAGAAACTTATGGAATTTATCTGCAAATCAAATTTAGTTTAACTAGTAGATGATGCAAATTCTACTAGGAAATGATAAACATAGATGAAATCAATTTTTATCAATTCATGAAATATTTTCACCTAAACATAGCCTTTGAATGTCAATTTCTGGTTCTTTCTCTTCTGCAACAAGTACTGGACATGGTAGTTCTGTTGTCAAGAAGTAATGAAACAGAAGATATGTTGAAGTTCTAGTGTCATTCTTTTGGGGATTATGATTAAGTTGATGCGTTTCGCATTGATGCTGATCAGTTCATATTTTGCATCATTAGCTGCAGCCCAGATAGAACAAGAGCTCTCTGCCTAGCATTTGATAGCCTCTTCAGTTTGCTGCTTCAATTGAACATAAATTGAACTTTGCTTTGATCAATTCATATTATCATTAGAAACTGATTATGTGATCTTGAATTTGACTGTGATTACAGCTTGATTCTCCAATTGAACGTAAATTGATTGACTTCAAGAGACGGTGGCAGCTCATGAGGTGGGGGATTCATTGCTGCTCAAGTGCATGAACATCGCTTGTGGTTTAGGTAATTTTATCATTAGATCCCTATGGTAAATTTAGTTTGCAAAGGTAATCAATCCCTAATTCGTAGTAGATAAAATTTTCTAGTAAAATGCCAGGGAACTGGAACGTATACTCCAACTCCAAGAAAGTTAGGTTTCAACTTTTTGTTTTATACATGTTTTACTCTCTCCTCTTATGTATGGCAATGGTGGCTAGCTTCCAAGACCACTACTTTTTTAAAATAAAACATTTTTTTTTTTTTGGTGCTATAGCTAATGAGCTTCAGTTCTCTCTTGACTTTTTACTTCAATTGACTTTCTAATAATAATTTGAAGAAACCCAAAAATGAAAATAGTAAACATGTTTTTTCCCTCATTGGATGTTTATTGCTTTGAGAGAAAGGCAAAAATGAAGTAAATAGGGTAATTAGATCAAAACAAATGCTTCAAGAGCTTATGAAATGATTCTTGCTTCTTTGGTAAATATTAGGTGGCATGTGAAATTCAAGTGATTGTGGTTTGCGACATTTCACCTTGATCAACATGGTAATTAAACAACACTCCAATAAGAAGTTTGGTGGGAAGATAAATTTCAAATCAAATTTATTTTATAATCAAAGAAAGTCAAAGAATCTAATAATGGATTTAGAAAAACTTGTAAGTTCTATTTGCATTCAGATAAAAGAAAGGAAAATATACCTAATTAAAAAATAAAGTAAATATTCTGTTTATCTTTCCAGTTCATAGTACATGGAGATGAATTTGTACTAAAATTTTGAAGATAAGATCTTCTTGCTAGAAGTGAATACCTTAGCTCCCTAGGCACTATAAAACATGAACCAAAAAATAAAATAAAAATAAAAATAAAGAGAAAGTGGGACAGGGAGATTATGTTAGTATAACATCAAAGTCTGAAAGAGTCCACTCTGCAATTTCCTCTTGATCACTCAAAAATTTCAGTACCCGAATCAATGGATGTCCAAATTCTTCTAGCAGGAGGGGTACCTGGATCCTGAAACAATACAAAAGCAATAAAAAATCAGCATTTAGATTTAGTTTTACAACAAAAAGAGAGTAAAATGTTCAAACCTGATAAAAGTGGAGTCTACTGGCTAAACCACCAACATCAAGCTCCCAAGTCCTTGGATCACCAACCCAACCATCCCCTTTTTTGGTTGGGTAGCCATATTCAGCCCATATTGGGTGAGGTAGCAACTGAACTATCTCTTGTCCCTGAGGATTACTGTAAGGATCACAAGTGCTTACGGGTTGCTCTAAATATTTTGCATTTTCAGGAGCACAATAATAATGATAAGCTCCATGAGGGAAGTTTTTTGTATCATTTCTGTGAATCTTTCTGTTGTCTGGAGTAATATGGTGTGGTGGGCAGTTTTGCAAGACTTTTGGGCTGCACCAAGCTTGAACAGCTGGATTGATGATCATCTCACTATACCTGGTTACATCTGTGAGTACATCTCCATCACAGGGAGCTCCATTGTTCTTCCAACAGCTGCCCATATCTAGCAAGTAGAATTGGCTCTTGGGTCCTCCCCCATGTTTGATATCCAAAGTCAATCTATACTCTGAAATTGGGTGACTCTGGAAGCTGAAGAAACATAATCGAAAACCAATAGTAAAAGCCAATATTCAACCAAAAATTCAAAAGCAGAAAATTAAAAATAAATAAATAAAAAAATTACTTACAGTTTTGAGCATTCCCCGTGTCATATAATGGTATCCTCCAAAAAATCCTCTAGTTGCATCAGCTCTAAGGTATAACATCAACCAAAGATATTTTGCTGAAGTTTTAAGCTTATGCTTAAACACCCAACCCCCAGTTCCAATTTTCTTTTCCCAAATTACTTGATAAAATGAGATATTATTAAACTCATCTCCAATTTTAGCGTCCAATTCATAACTTCCATTAAGCCATCCTCTCATTGTACCATCACTCAACAACTCTGTTTGCTGATGATTCAAAATGGGTTGATTCATACACCCCTTTCCAAAACAAGGAAACCTACCTGGCTTAAATGGTCCTGTCTTTTTACCATTCTCTGGACACAACCCAGATTCTGTGTCATAGTTTCCGTTTTTAAGCATAACCATCCAAAAATTCCATGGTTTTGGAAAATCTCAAACTTCACACAACGAGCCCAGGTATAGTTCTTTTTTTTTTCTGTGTACAGGTCTGTGTTGTTCACTGCTGAACCAACACCAGGGAATGGCATATCCACCCCAAGCCTGTTATCTTTCTCCGATAGCTTGTGTTTCAAAAAGTATTCTATCATTCATGAAAAAGTTAATACATAAAAAATAAAAGAATGAATGAATTAAAAGGTTAAAAATATAAAGCAAGAACCTTTTTTTGTTGGGTTTTGCTTAGTCCAGAGATCAAAGCAATCTGCAGCTCTTGGACTGCCCATACCAGGAGCTTCTTCACCAACTTCATTGCATTGGTTCCAAGCTTCAAACGCCACTCTCAACCGATCTCTTTTCATTCCTAGGCCCCCGACAGCTGAGATATAAGGCGTCTCTCGCACGGCCTGAACACTCAATATTAGAAAATTCAATACTAGCAGCACAACCATATTCAACACCTTTTTCTCCATCGCCATTTTCCTGCAACAAAGTTGAGATGTAAGAGAAAAGTGTGGCTATTTGTAGCTTTGAACCTTTATGGAGGAGGTTCTGAAATTTTAGATAATCGTTAGTCTTTTTACATGTAATTTTTAATAATAAGAATTACTATTAGATTTATCTGTTAAATTTTATATATTTAGAAAATTTACTAACTTATTTGAAAACCACCTAAAAGTGGATATTATTGTGCAACAGTTAATTGTCTTTGGCGAGTCAGAAAGCCAATAAAACAAGATTTATGATTATTTTAAAATTTGATTTTTATTTGATGATATGTCAACGATAATAAAGAGCACGAATTATGATATAATTGTTTACTTAAATATAAGAATAGAGTACATTCAACATATTTGATCATAGAAAAAGCATCATTTAACAACTATGCTTATAAATATTATGATATACAAAAATCATAAGTTGTACTTTAAAAATATCTCAGGATCAAATATATTTGTTTTTCGTGTTATTTTTTTTTTAAAGGTAAAATTTAAGAACAACTAATGAATTATTTATATATCAAAAAGCTACATTTATAAGTGACAAGAATAAGAATTATTATCAAATTTTATATACTTGTAAAAAACACTCAAGTAGAGGACCCTTGGTTCTCCGTTCGGAAAATCCAGGATTTTTACTGAAGCTTTAGAAACTCCTTTCGGTAAAATCATTGACTTGTGGCTTGCTCAGTACATAAAAATTGCTTGTTTGATTATGGTAATTCAGATCTGTTTCTTTTCTTGAGTGTCATCCTAACTGAAAGTCATGACCAGACTAGAGTAGTCACGTGTTAGGCGGATATTGTGGCCCTGGATGATGTTATGCACATGGCTAATATGCATACTGGAGAAACCTAGTACACAATGGTTGTTTAAAACTCAACATGTTGTAATAGCGAAATGTTTAGTAGCAATGCATCCAGATCCCTAAAAGCATGAATTATTTTTTGTTAGATATCCCGTCCGCTGATGCTAGCACTGATGTTTGATTTATGTTTTTCTGATCCGCTGATGTTAGCTTCAAGGGGCTTTCTCTCAATGTTGCCTGTAAAAAGTGCTTTAATCTGAAGCCAAAACTGGAAGGCACAAAAACTATTGAGGATGTCATGGAAAGAGATATGGACATGTGGGCTTTCTGGAGCAAAGTAACTCTTATGTTCGTCAGAGAAGCTTTTGATGATCCTGACTGATTTCTGCAGCCATGCGTTTGTGTTATATGTACATACCTTTACTATTCACAGCCTAAGTTTGTATTACCTACTATTTCTAGTTTTTGTATTTTTTTTTTTTTTTTCTGAGCATTGAATTTGAGTAAGATTGTAGTAGATACCGGTTTGGCCACTTTGGAAGTTGATCAAATAGAACATAATGACTCAGGAAATGTACACCCAAATTTGATGATGCCGGACAAGATATCAGAGTACTACAGTAAAAGTAATATGGAATAAGATAAAATATTTGTTGCGAATTTATTGTGACTCAGAGTTTAAACGAATAAATTTAAATTTGAAAAATATCTTTCTTAGTTTCAAATAATGAAGGACAAAGGAATTGACGGACAAAAAGTTTATTATTATTATTATAAAATTATGTAATTAGATTCACAAATGTTTGATAAAAATAATAATATTATATTTTAAAAATAATTAAAATACAAAAAAGTGACTGAATTTTGAGTTTGAGTTTGTTTTAATTACTAGTTAAAACAGAGTGAGAAAAGAGATTAGGTTGTGCCTCAAGGCAACTGTGATATACGATTGATTGAGGTTGGAAGATGTATTAAGAAAGTAAGGATACAAGTACTTAAAACGCAAGCATCAAATCTCTATATACCAATATGCTATATCACTAATAATATGTATTACAATTTTTTTTTTTCATCAATTTTATTGGCATAAAAAAATATGCTATATAACTAATAATAAAGATCATAAATTAGAAAGGTTAACTTAAATATAAGAAATAAGTAAATTCATCTCATTCAATTATAAAAAAATAAAAAATAAAAAATCCTATATAACCATTATGCTTTTAAAGATAATAATGTAGAAAATCAAAAGGTGAGACTCTAAAAATACCTTATGAAGAAACTTTTCTGATTCTTCGTATAATTTTTTCTTGAAGTAAAATTTGAGAGTAACAAATGAATAATTTATATATTAAAAAGTTAAATTCAAATCGTAACACAAAAATAAGAATTATTGTAAAATTAAAATTGTAGAGTTCTTGATTCTTCTTATTAAATCAGTATTTATAACTTGAGTTAGTAATTTATTATAAGTCTACAATTAAATACAAATCAAATATTAACACTATTATATCAGCAGAAATTCTTATTGCAGGATTTTTCTTGAACGACTAACGAATCAAAAGGACTAGCTCAAGTAATTAAGCCAAATTAGTAATAAGCCAATTAATAATCAAATTCGCTTAATTTTCAATGGCAACGGATAACATGCAATTAATTACATAAAACAAAAAAGGAATCATAACAATAAAATATTACAATAATATATATATATATATATATTTAATATAGTTTGTTATTTTATTTTGAAATACAATTATCCGAAAAAGGAAAAACATTTTAGGTAATTCAAATTTAAGATTAAACTATTCATTTTTAGGTAATTCTAATTTTTAAAGAATTTATGTAATACTCGGACCAAAAATCAGCTCGGGATAATCTTTTTTATTTATAAAAATTATATAAATAATTAATTTTATTTTATTTCAATCTAATTTTGTTAAATTTTGAGAAAAAAATATATTAGGGACGAAATTAGAAATAATTTTAAGAAAAAAGGACGAAATTTTAAATATGGAGAATGTTTTTGAAAGAAAAATTGAAAACAAGGGGTTAAATCGTAAAAAAAAAAAATTTGGTCACGTGGGACAATCCATTCAACAACCCGAGTTGTAACGGCCCCGAAATTTAAAATGAAATATGTGTATTAAAAAGGTCAAATGCGGAAGTGTAATAAAAATTTTGATTAATATTCCTTACACTAAAACCAAAAACGTGCTCAAAGTATAAAAGAACAA
>NW_019014635.1:134825-158041 GCF_000150535.2 Carica papaya
TATAAAAATCACTTTTTGTTTGCTTTTTATTCATTGATTAAAGAAAAAAATTAATTTTCAATTTTCTGTGGATTCAACTCTTCTTACCACTACTATAATTAAGTTTTATTAGTTAATTAAGATTTTATTTATGGTGAATTAAACACTCATGTATTTTCTTTTTTTTTTCTTTTTCTTTTTACGATAGAAAATGAATCTTTATTAAGACTGACAAAATACAAAAAGCAGCAAAATAAAAGAATTTTCTTTCATATACACTTGGGATTTTGTTGCATTTTTTCTTATAATGAAGCCAAATCCAGGTAAAAGAACTAAACCTATCATTGAATTTCATAACCCAGAACACAAGAATCTCCATCTGAGGAAAAAGAAGCCATCTGTCCTGTTTTCATCCTTTCAGATTATTATTCAAGTGTTGAAAAAGGTATGATTTTCAGATCTCTGTATGTTCCATGAATATATATTTTCTAATGTATAACCTCCCAGCATTTCCTACTACCATCTTTTGCAAGACAACGATCCTTACCTCTACACTTACAGCAGTTTTTGCACTAGGATGGTGATGATGATACTTTCCGTTTTACTGTACATGACTTTTCTCCCAGATGAAGAAGATAAGTCTCGCATTCTCTGAGAAAAATAAATAAAATCAAGTTCATGTTTCCAACTATCATAAGCGATTCTCCAAGAGATCAGGCAATGTGATCTTCCCAGAGTTGTTGGGATCAAGCTTGCTGAACTGATGGCAGATCTGCAGAATATCTTTCTCTCCAATCTTCCCCATCTCCTTAAGCTTGAAGATGATGTACTCTGATTTGCTGAAATTAAAAAAAAAATGAATCTAAGAAAGAAGTCAGGTTCTGTTCCACACAATTTAGTCCATAATGGGAACATAAAAGATCCTAAAAAGGACTGTTTCCACTTGCAGTAGAGGTGTTTTCTCAGGTCAATCTATCTGGAACTTTTCATATGCATCACAAATAATTTAGAAAATAATACCAATAATCATTTATATTCTAAGGAGAAAACGTGCACCACCTTTCCTCAATTAACATAATTGATCGAAGGATGTTCAAGTATAAAAATTGCTTCCTTGCAGAAAGCTACAACAATAGTAAATTCACTAACAGGTAGATTTCAATTTGACAGACCATTTCAATACATAATACAGCATGACTTAATACTTGGAAACTTCCTATGCTCATTAATGCTATAGTTGCCTTCCTTGACAAATTCAAAATAGGAAAGAAGGAAAGTCCTAAGGTACTCATAAACTGGATTCTGCTCCGGCACTATTTCCCTTCAAAAGTTATAACCACTCACTTTTTTCCAAGTAAAGAACAGGAATCCAAAAGCTGCAAACGAGATAATTTACATACGTGAACAATTCTCTGAAGCCCAGCAAATTGTCATATTCACCCGATTTTAAGTTTCTTATACATTTGATTCTAGTTCTAATACTATCCTCCTCACCTTCATACACAGACAGTCATTAGAATTCAGAGGTTTTAACGAAACCCATGTCAAATTTAACCAGCAAAAGAACCTTAAGTTCCTAATGCAATCAACAAGCTTCGAAAGGAATTAAGTACTAAATTCCCTTTTCAATGTACTAGTTTCAGTTGTTGAAGCAAGAATTATCAATAAAACTACTCCAAGCATAAAACTATATCAGTTCCGGGTGTAAATTACGAAGTTAATTGAAATGCAAACTTAAGAAATTCCCACCTGATGAAGCCATTGTTATTGATATCTGCTGCAAGCAAATCCTCCACAGTGATATCACGATGTAAGACCCACTTGGCGATCCTCCTGTGCCTCTTGTCAATCCTAGCCTCTGCCAAATACAGGAACGCCCTAGCCACCGCCAGTGTGGACAAGAGAAGCCAGAGCGCCGCAAACAACCTGCCGGGCAGGGTTTTGAAGGCCCTGTCTCCATACCCAACAGTGGTGACAGACATGACTGATAAATAAACTGAGTCGACCCAGTCAAGATCCTCCACAAAGTAGAGCACCAGTGTACCAATACCGATACAAAGAACCACAACACCAAGCGCTAACCCAACTTTGAGTCTAATTCTCATCCTCCCCTTTTCCACGTCGACAATGTAATTCCTGGCTGAGAATCCTTCTCGAGCTTTCTCCATTTGTATCCCAGTCAAGATCATGTTCTCTTGCAAGTCAAGGACATAATTCACAACCCCACTCAGCAAGATGTCTATGAAACCAAAACCAACAAGCACGAAGACACAAGCAAAAACCTTAGTTGCCGGCGTTGTCGGAGCAATATCCCCGTATCCAATGGTACACATGGTGACTATACAGAAATAGAACGCATCAACAACCGGATGAGTCTCCACACCCGAGTAATGATCTCTGTTAAAAGAATAAATAGCAATACCCAGAGATAAGTAAAGCGTAAGCAGGACAATCGCCTGTCTAATGATGGAACCAGACTCAGATTGGGGTTTGGGTATTTGGGGCACTTTGGATTCGTGGTCTCGCATGACGACCATGGCCGGAGCAGTTTTGGAGCGATGTAAGGACTTGGTCTTGAGAGTAGTCGCGGGGGGCAATCGTTGTTGTGGGTGGTCTTGGATTTCAGAGAAAATGACTGGGTTTGAAATGGAATGAGGGAGGGAGAAAGGGGAGGCATCGTGGAGGATGGATTGCAGCTGGGGTCTTGTTTGGGAGGCGAGAAAAGGCTCGTTTTCCATCTGAGAAAAAAAGGGGAAGGTACAAAGCTAGTTACTTTCCGTGGATTGGGATTGGTTTATGGAAGATAGTTGACGAGAAGTTGCGTGTGATTTTGTTGTTTTGCTTTTGGTTGCCCCCAATCAACACAAAATGCCTTAATTACCATTTGTTGTGGGACCCACCTAGCAGCATAAAAATGCCTTTGATGTGGGACCCACACCCAGGTTCAATCAATTGATCCTAGTCATTCCCGTAGGTGATTGTATCTCATATTGTAGCTATGGATTACTTCATAATTTAATTCCTCCTCTGCTTCTGGAATTGGACTTAAAGAGTAGATACTGATCTTAATTTTGTAATTGGTATAATTCCTACTTTCTTCATCCGCCAATCTCAAAGGGGGCTTCTCTTTCATTCTGTCAAATACCTGGTGCACCCAATAAATGATACAGGAAAAGGTCACAACCACCATTAAGTTTGTCAAATATCTTGTAAAGAATTAGCAACCAAAATCATGCTAGAGACAAAACTTCAAAAATGTTCGCATACTTCATTTACTTTCTGAAACTTTTCCTTTTCCTTCTCCTTTTCCACCTATTTCTACTTCTAAAACTTTGTTGGGACTGAATTTTACAACACATGCAGGCTTGTATTTTCTCACCGACCCATAAAAAATGGTTTTTTATTTTATAGGTCAGCATGGCAATTTGCATAATCGAAAGTCTTGATGCTATCATTATATTAAACAATTTTCAACTTGGTGCTTTTTAGTAATCTCAAACTCGTCTGACCGATTATATTGGGTCAACAAACACATAAGTCTATTTAGATGTTATATTTTACAATCTTCTTTAAGCACTTTTCACTACAAGAAAATCAATTTACATCATCACTCAGTTTTAATAACAAAAAGTTTCTTTTTATATAAGTAAATATGTATTGAATGTATAGGTGACTGGTCCATTAATATGACTACCTTTTTGATAGTTTATTACTAAATATCAAAAACTGTTTATATCTCTTCTTCTGTTAATAACCAAAATGAGGTTGTCAGTATGCTACCGTCAAGGTCTGGTCGTTAGCATAGAATAATTAGCTTTATATGGTTACTTAATCCAACCCAATTACCTTTACACTAAAACTTAATAAATCCACAAATGAAACAATATAAAGTTTCAAGTTTTTAAATTTAAGTTTTCAACATTGAAATCATGCATCGAAATTTAAAATTTTTAAAGTAGAAAATAAAGTCAATACCAACTTGTATGACTTTGGATAAACATATAACTAGTACATCATATTTTATGAGTGATTATAAATTTGTGATTTAGAATACTGAATATATATATATATATTAATAAAAAAAAATATGAATTCATTGGAGTGATTAAATATATATATATTTTTTTAAAAAAAATAATATTAATCCATAATAACTGTGCAGATCAAACGGTTGATAAGCAATTGATGTTATCAAAATGATATATAAATCTTTATCAAATAGATCATTTGTCACACTTTATTTTTTCTTTTTTTTAAAAAAAAAAAAATTAGGTAATATCTACTTATATCATTTTACAATTAAAATACTTTCTAAATGAAATTGTTTTTCTGGAATATTGATGAAAAGTATGCATATGTAAATATAATTGTAAAAATCAATTATGTTATATTTTTAATTTGAAAAAATATTTATTTTATCTTACATAAAATCATAAAATATATTATGTTAAGACGATAATTAACAAAATCATAAAATATTTATTTATAACAACATCAAACTTATATATTATTTTAAATAAAATAAAACTTGTTCACATTCATTTATTAGTGATTAGACTAAAAATAGTATCAAAATTATTTAGGATTAAGAATATAATATGAAGCTTAGAAGTTTGACTTCTGAGTGAAATAAAATTTAATATATTATGTATACAACATCCACCTAATATATTTAAACTATCTTTACTTCTATTTTTTCATGTAGAATGAATTAACCCTTCACCCACCCTTTTAATGCAATTAAAAAAGGAATGCTTGCATAATTTAATTTAAATTCTATTCATAGTTAGCATTATAAAAGATCATGATTAATCTTATCTACCTTAACTAAACTAATTAATGAATATGTATATCATTTAGATTTTATAGCTTATAAACTTAAAAAAAAAAAAATGTACAAATCTAGAAAGTAAAGAAATCTTAAATGTTTTAAAACTAATTAATGAATATCCTGGGTTACTTTTTTTTTTTTATATATATTTTGATATAATTAAATATGAAATTTTAAAAATTAAATTTAATAAGTAAAATAAGAAATCATGATACTGTAATACTTTAATTTTATTGAGACTACTTTTTTTTAAAAAAAAATTTGGGTAAATATAGAATTAGATATTTTTACTAATATTAACTTTTTTGTCGCTAGCTAAAAATGATAATGGGTAATTTAAAGAATATGGTGAAGATGATTGTCATTTTCTACTTTAGTCATGATTAATCAATGCATGAGAAATTATGAGCAAGTTTAATGTCGTTGTGGCTCTTAAAATTATACAAGGATCAGTGATGTTGTGGTCCCACCATCAATCCCACGGTACCGAAATCTTTTTAATGCTAAATGTTGCTTAGTTGATTGTGTATGTTTATTTTTAAATAAATTATTAAATTAATTTTTAAAATTCAGTATTTATTATAATTTAGTCTTTACTAATTTTTTCATTATATTTTATATTTATTTCAATATTTGATTTTTATTTTCTAATGAAAAATTAAAAGAATTAAATTGTATTTTAGATACTTTTATAAGTAGTTTTTTAAAAAATAATTTTAATTTATTAATCAACTCAATATATTAATAAGTTAAAAATAATTATTAATTAATTTATTTGATTAATTAGTAAATTTTTTATATTATTTTTAAAAATATCTAAATATGATTTAACCATTTTAAATTAAATGGTAATGAAAAAATATTAAATATTAAATTATAATAAATGATAATTTTTAATAATTAATTTAATAATTTACTTTTTATTTTTATTGACATGACATGACTAATAAAAATTTATTTAATGTGTAGAGAAGATATGATCTCAAAAAAAAAATTGTAACACCCACAAAAAAAAAATAATAAAAAAAAATAAATAAAAAATTTGTGTATAATTAAATAATTAATAAATATAATTTTTTATTAATTTATTTTATTTTGTCGTATTTTATTTTATTTTATTTGGAGTAAAAATAAAGTAAAAATTAAATGAGGATGAAATTGAAAACTATTTTGGGAAAAATGGGTAAAAATTTGAGTTATGTGAGCATTTTTTAAAGAAAAATCGAAAATTAGGGGTCAAAGTGCAATTTGAAGAAGTTCTACCATGTGGGACACTCGGTCAGCAACCCCGACAAATCAAGATGTGCCACGTGACAACGAGCACTGACGCGGTGCCATGGGAGAAGCCACACGGGCGATCTGCGTGCCCGCGATTGAACAACCCAAGTCCATTCCCGCGCGCACGGACAGCCTGGATACGCTCCCTAGCCGCCAAACCCCCTCGCCGGAGAAAATGACCCAGCTACCAGAGAGCCGATTGCCGCCACCTGCCGCCGCACCGAAACCCTTTTCGACTACCAAAAAAGGTAAAAACTTTCTTTTTTGCACGAAATTCAATTTTAAGCTCACCCATAACCAAATCAGAGCAAAAAGACCAACCAATTGGCCGAAAAATGACGACAAAATCTGATGGTGCCGCCGCGGAAAATTTCACAAAACGTCTCCAATGAGGACATTCCTGATTTCCGTTCTGTGTAATTTTTCTACCGTGTGATCGTTGTATCTTTATCTACAAGTTGACCGGAGCAAAACACCCAACTGCAATGTGAGCCAGAAAAGCCGCCGCATCGGCGAGCCCCGCCGCCAGTGACATTCGATTTTTTGTATTTTTTGAGCCAACCGAGACTCTTTAAAGTATTTCTCGCAGGGATCAATGCAAAATCAGCCGAAAATAGCCGACTCGAGGTGGACTGTCGCCACAGGCAGCAGTGCCATCGCCGGAGCACGGCAGAGCTACCGTGCTGGAATTCTGAAATTGGCCGAGTGGGCCCTGGGATTGATTTTGGATTTGTTTGGAACATTTGTAGGTACTATTAACGTGTTTTAATTCCTGGAGAAAAATTCAGGGAACCGAGGGACCGCCCGTAGGCGCAGTAAACAGGTTAGCTTTTTGGGCGTCAAATCAGGTAAGGATCCCTCATCTTATTCTCTATCATAGAATTGAAGTCTAAATTAATAATAATATGGTATTTATGCAAATTAAATAAATGTGGATAATTATGTTCTCTGTTGATTTATTTTATAGTATAAAAGTATGATGGTATCTGGTTTATCACTTTTATGATTTGAATGCATGAATTGCTGTCTTACATGACTACTGTTTAATTGGAAAATTGAAATATGATTGCATTCCCTGATGCATGTTTGTTTGCTTATGTGTTCATAATTGATTTGGACAATGGAGACTAAAGAAAAACGAGAAAGTTGTGTGGTTAAATAAACAGATTGAAAGACAGCCTTACTAGATATTCTAGGAGATAGTGGACGGATTGGATACATAGAGAACCCTACTGTGAACGTTGTCTCATACCGGACAGGGTATGGAGACTTGGTAATTTGGTGCTCATATCGGACAGGGTATTGGGATAGCTCGTTTTACTATCATACCAGACGAGGTATTGAGATTTAATAATTTGGTGCTCATACCGAATGGGGTATGGGGATGGCTTATAATTGAGATTGTTAAAGGAAATGAGTCACGTGTAGCGGAGACATCCCTATGAACCCCTATGGATACTAGTAGGTTGGTGAAAAAATGACAGTTATTGTTTGGTCATTTGACGATGTATATAGATTTATGATATGTACTATGTTACTGATCTTATATGAAATTATAATCTGTATGATATTATTGTCTGCATAGGTTGTTTTTATAAATTTCACAGTGGTAAGTGAACGGTAAATGATTTTATGACTGATAAATAGATTTGCTAAATTTAGTGATGCATTAGTTGTTTTGTTTTTATACCCACCTTTATTTCTGTGTTGGTGATATAGTGTGATATCTTTACCGGACTAGTGTAACTCATTCATTATTTAACCATTTCAGATCAAGAGGACCTGGTTCCAGAGCCCTATCCGCAAGAAGATTGCGAGTAGATGCTAGATATTTTCTCTTTTCCGTTTATTTCCTTATTTCTTGTGTTTCTTTCAAAAGGGATGAATTCCGTAATGTTGTTTAGTACTTTTAAGTTATTGTGTAAGGAATGTAAACCTTAACCCTTTTATTTTGCTCATGCACTTAAGCTATTATCTATTTCCTTTGGATATTTTCAGGGTCGTTACAAAATTATTTAAGAGAAAATTGAAAATTAAAAAAAGGATAGATAAAAAAAACAAAATGACCTAAATAAAGGACCAAAATATGTTGAGGTCGGTAAGTTAAATTCTTTACTCACTACTCGTTCTTTAAAGAAAAACATTATTAGAGAATGAATTTTGAAATGTCAATTTAGAAATGGTACAATTTTAGTTGCGCCTCATGAAGGTTATAAATAAAAATTTGGTCATGAGAATTCACATATATAACTTCAAGGTGCTCATATTGATTAAATAAACTTATTCCAATCAAGTACTTTATGCATATTGAAAAATTATTATTTGATATCATTAAATTTTTTTTATCACTTGAAAGATGTCAGTTTGTCCTATTAATTGCCAAAATAACGTTTAATATAATGAAAACTCGTTTTTTTATTTTATCTATTTTAAAATATTATGATCTGAATAACTTTGTATAAAAATAAAATCTCTTAAATTAATATTGTAACTATTTAACATAAACTCTTTTTTCGGTCAAATAATCCCTATCCATCATCGATACCCAAAATTTCTCTTATCTAATGCTAATTGCCATTTTTTCATAAAGTTATTTATTGGGTCAAAATTTAAAAAAAAATGTTCATTTTGTAATGACCCGAACACCCTATTGAGGGTTCTAAGTGCTTAACACTATGTAATAATAAAATAACTACTGAAATTATACAGCATAGTAAAATTTTGGAGTTTAAACAGCAGATCTCTTGCATATCGGCTTAAATCATCCAAAATACCTACGAGATCATTTTATGGTCTAAAATAACTGTCACTATAAAATAAACAATCAACTTTAATTATTGTCCGACGTAATGGAGAGGAACAATATCCTAGCTAATATTTCACTATTCGAGATCTAAGTCTTGATTGTCTTTACCTGAAATAGTTAATAAGAATATGATGAGCTACACTAATTCAATAAGAATACTAAAATCCTACAACTATAATAGTAACCAAAGTGCTGTAGAAAACTGTAAAACAATCGATTGAGCGTACATTTTTAATGAAAACCAAATGTAGATGTATTTTTTTTTTGTTTTTACTTAAAACATTTTCTAGTCCTCTCTCTACTACCAATAATCCATACACACAATATTAAGATGTCATCAAAACACGGTAAAAGGCACAATCAATACTGTAACGGCCCCAGAAATTTTAAAATGAAATATGTATATTAAAAAGGTCAAATGCGGAAGCGTAATAAAAATTTGATTTAACATCCCTTACACTACAACAAAAAACGTGCTCAAAGTATAAAAGAACAAACTAACTAAAAGAGAAACTCGAAAATAAAAGCTATAAATATGACTACGGAGTCTTCAGGCGTCCCCTTCGCCGTCTTCCTGCAGAACGAGTTTGGGAACAATGTCTTCCTGATCTGAAATGATTAAATAAGGAATGAGCTACACCAGCCCAGTAAAGACATCACACTATCTCACCATCACGGAGGTAAAGGTGGGTAGAAAATACAAAAGGACCAATGGAGCATAGTTTACAACAAACTCGTTTATTAACATAAAAACCTTTACTATCCACTTATCTCGGTGAAATTCATAAAACAATATACGAAAGCAATAACATTATCATCATCACAAAATCATAGAAACTGTATAACATAATACTTATCATGCCTTTTGCATCTCAATCATTACACAACATATTTTTTCTTATTTACCAGCCTACTAGTATCCATGGGGATCCATAGGAGTCCCGCTACCCGTGAACCTTTAACACTTGTAATCAGATTCCAGGGTCGTCCCCATACCCCGTCCGGTATGGGCACTAAAACACATAAGGTCTCCATACCCCGTCCGGTACGAGAGACCACAATCCCGGTAGGGTTCCCTACAGACCCGGTCCGTCCACCATCTCCCAGGATATCTAGTCAGGCTGACTACATTATACAATTATCAATTTACATAATCTTTCATTCCCCTTTTCCTCAGTCAGCATCATCAAATCACACACAAACAAGCAACCAGTAATTCATGCCAAACAAGCCAACATATAACATCGGGTTCTCAGTCATTCAACCCATAATCAATAAAACAGTGATTTATGCACACGAAACTATGAAATGAGAACATCAGACATCATACTGCATTTAAAACTGTAAAATAGAACAAACAACAATTGACCGACAATACACCAGACTTGGGCTCCATTAGCGACCTTAAACAATTTCACACATCTACTGATTCATGAAACACCGTTTTATCATTTATTGAACTTTAATACCGTGATAGAAAATAGAGTGAGGAGTCCTTACTCGTTTCGGGGTCCGAACACGGCTCCACAGTGCGCCTACAGGCTGTCCTTAATTTTTCCTGAATTTTTTCCGGGGAACTGAAACGCACTACTGGTACCTGCATGTGTCCCAAAAAATTCCAAATTAGACCCAGGCCCCTTTCGGTCAATATCGCAATTCTGGCACGGCGGCTCCGCCGTGCTCTAGTGACGGCGCCGCCGCTTGTGGCGGCGATTAGCCTCGGGTTGGCCGTTTTCAGCCGTTTTCGGCCGAATTCGGCCACACTTGCATCGGTCCCTGCGATAAAACTACCCTAGGGCCCTCGGGGGGCCAAAAAATTACGAAAAACTGAAGCTTACCGGCGGCGGTGCTCTCGGGTGCGGCGGCTCTCCGGTGAGGTTCGTGTTTTGGTGATTCGGCTCCGATCACTTGTAGAGAAAAGAATGGTGATCACGGTGATATAAAAATTGCATCAAACGGAGGCTGGAAAGGGCCTCATCGGAGGCAAAAACCGAGGAGGGACGCGACGGCGCCGCTGGGTTTCGGCCGTATTTTCCGGCCGTTTGGCCGAGATTTTGGCTCCGATTTGGCCACAGGGGAACTCAGTGTGGAAAAACGAGTCGAGGGTATGAAATTTACCTCGATCAGAGATCGAAAAACTCCCCGGTGCGGCGGCGGCCGGCTCCTCCGGCGAGGGCAGGCGGCTAGGGTTTTTGTGGTCAGGTGTGGGGGTTCTATTTATACCATTTTGCCTTTTGATCACAGCCGTCCATTTTGATTAAATCTGGACCGTCCGTTTTTGATTGAATATGGGCCATCCGTGCGCGTGCATCTGGGCCGTCTGTGCGCACGCTTGATCTGGGCTGTCTGTGCGCGTGGGGACGCATCTGGGCCGTCCGATCGCGCGTACGCGGATCGCCCATGTGGCCCGTTCCCTGGTCGACGTGGTCTTTCCACGCAGCAGGTCCTGGTTGGCCAGGGCTGCTAACTGGGCCGCTGATGTGGCTGCTGACGTGGCGCTTTTTTTTTATAAATTAAACTAAATAAATCAAATTAATAAAAATAATAATAAAAATGCTGAAATTATTTGGGCGTTACAACTCTCCCCCCCTTAAAGAAATTTGGTCCCCCAAATTTGCCTCTTACTCTTGGTCGAACAAATGGTGATACTGGGCTCTAAATTCTGATTCCAGTTCCCAAGTAGCCTCCCTGGGCGTGTGGTTCTGCCACACGACCTTTACAAATAATATTTTCTGGTTGCGGAGTATTCTGCTCTCTCGGTCCGTGATACCGACCAGTACTTCTTCATAAAACAAGTCCTCTTGGAGTGGAAGCGGTTCATGAGCCAAGACATGAAAAGGGTCCGGGTTGTACTTACGTAGCATAGATACGTGAAACACGTTGTGAACTCGGGAGAGCTCGGGAGGCAGTGCTATTCTGTAAGCAGCGGTACCAATCTTGTCTAAGATTTCAAAGGGTCCAATATATCGAGGGTTTAATTTTCCCCTCCTGCCGAACCTACTAATTCCCTTGAAAGAAGTGACCTTAAGAAACACTCGGTCGCCTTTTTCAAACGCTAGATCCCTCCTCCGGGTGTCTACATAACTCTTTTGTCTACTCTGGGCTATCTGAATGTTCTTTTTTATTTTAGCTTTCTTCGAAGTGGTCTCCTCTACCAACTCCGGACCGAACAATCTTCTGTCGCCCACTTCATCCCAACAAATCGGTGATATGCATGGGCATCCATATAACGCCTCATACGGAGCCATGCCAATGCTCGCTTGATAGCTGTTGTTGTAGGCAAACTCTATTAGGGGGTAAAATGGTTGTCCCAATAGCCCCCAGAGTCAAGGGCACAAGCTCGGAGCATATCTTCCAGTGTACGAATTGTTCTTTCTGATTATCCATCAGTCTGAGGATGGAAAGCAGTGCTGAGGGACAGCTTTGTTCCCATGGCTTGCTGGAAACTATTCCAAAACCGAGAAGTGAATTTGGGGTCCCTATCGGATACCACTGTCATTGGGACTCTATGCAATCTGACTATCTCCCGGATATACATTCTTGCCAACTTGTCCAAAGAATTAGTTATTCTGATGGCCAGGAAGTGGGAAGACTTAGTGAGTCGGTCAACAATTACCCATATAGCATCATGTCCTGATCGTGCCTTGGGTAGTCCCGATACGAAGTCCATGGTGATATGTTCCCACTTCCACTCTGGAGTCGGTAAAGGCTGAAGTAACCCACCTGGGCGTTGATCCCATTCCACCAGAATCGAGGTCGCATAGTTTGGTACATTTTTGTACTTCCTGGATGCATGGCAAACCTTGAACTATGGGACTCTGTCATGATGTCTCTTTTTAACTCACTGTCGTCTGGGACACATACTTTGTCCTTGAAACGAATCAATCCGGCGGCAGAGATCTGAAATTCTGAACTCACTCCCTGTTCTGCATTCTTCTTGCGTGTTACTAGGGTGGGGTCGACTGACTGGGCTTCCTTTATTCTTTGGATTAACTCGGGTTGGACTGCTAGGTGGCCCAAACATGTGGCCCTCTTCAGATCTCGCAGTCGAACTTGCTGCGTGGCCCCAATTGACCTGCATTCTGAAACCATCAAATGGGCTAGGGTGCCTGCACTTTTCCTGCTGAGGGCATTGGCTACCACGTTGCCCTTACCTGGATGGTATAGGATATCACAATCATAGTCATTGAGGAGTTCCATCCACCTTCTCTGACGCATGTTGAGATCCTTCTGAGTGAAGATGTGCTTCAAACTCTTATGATCGGTATAGATCTGAAAGGTCTCTCCATACAAATAATGGTGCCAGGTTTTCAAGGCGTGTATGATTGCGACAAGCTCCAAGTCATGGGTAGGATAGTTCTTCTCATGATTCTTTAGCTGTCTAGACCCATATGCTATAACCTTTCCATGCTGCATCAGGACACAACCCAGGCCCCGATAGGAGGCATCACTATAAACTGTATACCCTCCTGATCCACTCGGTAGAGCCAGCACGGGTGCAGTAGTCAGTCGCTTCTTCAATTCTGAAAAAACTCATTTCGCAGTCCTCATTCCATTCAAACTTTGCATTCTTCTTTGTGAGTCGGGTTAGAGGAGCTGCTAGACTAGAGAACCCTTCGACAAACCGGCGGTAATAACCTGCCATCCCCAGGAAGCTGCGAATTTCCTTAACTGTTGTCAGCCTTTCCCAACCAAGAACCGCTTCAACCTTTTCGGGGTTCACTGATACCCCTTCCTTCGATATAACATGTCCCAGGAAGGCGGTTTGCTCGAGCCAGAACCCACACTTGCTCAACTTTGCATACAACTTCTTTTCCCTGAGGACCTGCAGGACTTGGGCAAGATGATGAGCATGTTCTTCTCTACTTTTTGAGTAGACTAAAATATCATCGATGAACACGATGACAAATTGATCCAAGAAATCTCTGAAGATCCTGTTCATTAGATCCATAAAGATGGTCGGGGTGTTGGTTAGCCCAAACGGCATGACCAGGAACTCATAGTCTCCGTACCTAGTTCGGAATGCCGTCTTGGGGATGTCTTCTGTTCTTACCTTTACCTGATGGTAACCTGATCGTAGATCTATTTTAGAAAAGGCCCATGCACCCTGCAACTGATCGAAAAGGTCATCAATCCGGGGAAGAAGATGTTTGTTCTTAATTGTTACCTTGTTTATCCCTCTGTAATCAATGCACAGTCTCAACGTTCCATCTCCCTTCCTTGCAAAAGTAACCCCGGCACCCCAAGGGGAAACGCTGTGTCTAATGAAACCACTGTCTTGTAACTCAGTGATCTGTTTCCTTAGTTCTTCCATCTCGATGCGGCTCATTCGATAAGGAGCAACCGAGATGGGCTGGGTACCTGGCTGTAAGTCTATGGTGAACTCGACCTCTCTGTCCACTGGTAGACCGGGCAGTTCATCCGAAAATACGTCTAGAAAGTTTCGGACTACTGGAATCTCTTGGATACAAACTTCTTTCTTGGGTTTACCTAGTTAGAGAAAATACAAGATTAAGGCACTGGGAATTAAGAAAACTTGCCATCAGGGGAAATTAGTACTGAATGATTTTATTAACTTGTAAATGGCTCCTCGTTGGGAGGATTAAATACAATCTTTTTGTTAAAGCAGTCTATGATGGCGTGATATGCCGCTAGCCAATCCATTCCTAGGATTACATCAAAATCCCCCGTGTCTAACCCTATCAAGTCCACCCTCAATTTCTTATCTGCTATCTCCACGGCACATGCCCTGTAGATAACCTCTCCTAGCAATGTCTCCCCCCCAGCGGTAGATACAAGCAATAATGAATCAAGTCTATCAGGTGGTACACAAATTTTGGAAGCAAGAACATGTGAAACAAAAGAATGTGATGCACCAGTGTCAAACAAAACATGAGCAATATGGCCAGAGATAGTATACATACCATGTACCACGTCCGGGTCTGCGTCGGCATCCTTCTGGGTAAGGTTGTAAACTCTGCCCTGAATTGGAGGCCTTCTTTGATTCTGGTTCCTCGGGCATTCCCTTGCATAGTGCTGGGCACTGCCGCATATACGACAGGTGTTGCTGAGGCGGTAGCAGGGTCGGTCCCCGTGATCCCTGCCGCAGTGCTGGCAGATCTTCCCACGTGCTGCCCCTGTAGCCTGAGGAGGGGCCTGGATGGCGGGTCTGGGCCTTTTACTGGGTTGGACAGGCGCGGTAGGTGCTGGCCTGTGGAGCGGGGCTGAGGGTCGGGAACTCCCCGCTAGTTGAGGGTGGGTGTCGAAGCTCCTTTCTATGATCTGCACCTTTGCTAGGACTGCTGAATATGTCTTGAGCTCCATTACCAGTAAGTGCTGTCTGATTTCCGGGCGGAGACCCCACTGAAATTTCCTGGCCTTTCGGCCCTCATCCATCAATGTCTTCGGGGCATATCGGCCCAGCTCCAGAAACTTACGGGCATACTCCGACACTGTCATGTTTCCCTGGACCAATTGAGCAAACTCCATTTTCTTCAGGTGTTGGATGTGTTTAGGGAGATACTCCGCGTGCAAGGCCGCTAAGAACTGCTCCCAAGTAGCTGGTGTAGGCAGGGTGGTCCGCTTGAGCTCTCACCAGCGTACTGCTTCCCCTACCAGCATGTAGGAGGCAATAGTAGCTCTCTGCTCAGGAACTACTCCCAAGGTCTCGAAAGCTCTCTCAGTCTCTGCCAGCCAGTATTGGGCCTCTTCAAAAGAGGATCCCCCTGCAAAAGTAGAAGGGTTCAGTCTTCTGTACCTCTCTATGAAGCCGGGGTCGATCAAGGAAGGAGCGGGGTCCCGAGGTAGAGGGACTGGGGCCGGCTGAGGGTGAACGGGAGGGCCCTGTGGTGGCACCTGCTGATGTGGTGGGGGTACTGAAATGTGCTGTGGCAGTGCCTGGTGGTACCGTGGCTGTGGTACCAGGTCGTACCGCGGTTGTGGTGCCGGGTGGTACTGTGGAGGAACAGGCTCCTGTCGGGGTGGCTCGGGATCAGCCTGCTGTAGCGGGGGCTCAACATGCGATAGTGGAGGAGGTCCGGGTAACTCTCTTCTCTCCTCTCGCCTTTGCTGGGCAGCTACGAGAGCTTCCACCATCTCAAATAGTCTGTCTAAATCTTCCCGAAGCGAATTATCTTGGGCCGCTCGGTTTAGTGGGGGCCTTCCTCTCATCATTTCCGTGTACCTGCATTCACAAGGAATGGTTGAGTAACGATCTATCGGTGAGTATTTCTCTAAGGCACTATTGTGTAAGGGATGGGTCCGAGGAAATGCGGCTCTGATACCAACTGTAACGGCCCCGGAAATTTTAAAATGAAATATGTATATTAAAAAGGTCAAATGCGGAAGCGTAATAAAAATTTGATTTAACATCCCTTACACTACAACCAAAAACATGCTCAAAGTATAAAAGAACAAACTAACTAAAAGAGAAACTCGAAAATAAAAGCTATAAATATGACTACGGAGTCTTCAGGCGTCCCCTTCGCCGTCTTCCAGCGGAACGGGCTCGGGAACAATGTCTTCCTGATCTTAAATGATTAAATAAGGAATGAGCTACACCAGCCCAGTAAAGACATCACACTATCTCACCGTCACGGAGGTAAAGGTGGGTAGAAAACACAAAAGGACCAATGGAGCATAGTTTACAACAAACTCGTTTATTAACATAAAAACCTTTACTATCCACTTATCTCGGTGAAATTCATAAAACAATATACGAAAGCAATAACATTATCATCATCACGAAATCATAGAAACTGTATAACATAATACTTATCATGCCTTTTGCATCTCAATCATTACACAACATATTATTCCTTATTTACCAGCCTACTAGTATCCATGGGGATCCATAAGGGTCCCGCTACCCGTGAACCTTTAACACTTGTAATCAGATTCCAGGGCCATCCCCATACCCCGTCTGGTATGGGCGCCAAAACTATAAATACCCCGTCCGGTATGAGGGTGAAACGGGCCGTCCCCATACCCCGCCCGGTATGGGCGCCAAAACAAATAAGGTCTCCATACCCCGTCCGGTACGAGAGACCACAATCCCAGTAGGGTTCTCTACGGACCCGGTCCGTCCACCATCTCCCAGGATATCTAGTCAGGCTGACTACATTATACAATTATCAATTTACATAACCTTTCATTCCCCTTTTCCTCAGTCAGCATCATCAAATCACACACAAACAAGCAACCAGTAATTCATGCCAAACAAGCCAACATACAACATCGGGTTCTCAGTCATTCAACCCATAATCAATAAAATAGTGATTTATGCACACGAAACTATGAAATGAGAACATCAGACATCATACTGCATTTAAAACTGTAAAATAGAACAAACAACAATTGACCGACAATACACCAGACTCGGGCTCCATTAGCGACCTTAAATAATTTCACACATCTACTGATTCATGAAACACCGTTTTATCATTTATTGAACTTTAATACCGTGATAGGAAATAGGGTGAGGGGTCCTTACTCGTTTCGAGGTCCGAACACGGCTCCACAGTGCGCCTACAGGCTGTCCCTAATTTTCCCTGAATTTTTTCTGGGGAACTGAAACGCACTACTGGTACCTGCATGTGTCCCAAAAAATCCCAAATTAGACCCAGACCCCTTTCGGTCAATATTGCAATTCCGGCACGGCGGCTCCGCCGTGCTCCAACGACGGCGCCGCCGTGCTCCAACGACGGCGCCGCCGCAAGCGACGGCGATTCGCCTCAGGTTGGCCGTTTTCGACCGTTTCTAGCCAAATTCAGCCACACTTGCATCGGTCCCTGCGATAAAACAACCCTAGGGCCCTCGGGGGGCCAACAAATTACGGAAAACCGAAGCTTACCAGCGGCGGTGCTCTCGGGTGCGGCGGCTCTCCGGTGAGGTTCGTGTTTTGGTGACTCAGCTCCGATCAACCTGTAGAGAAAAGAATGGTGATCACGGTGATATAAAAATTGCATCTAACGGAGGCCGGGAAGGGCCTCATCGGAGGTAAAAACCAAGGAGGGACGCGGCGGCGCCGCTGGGTTTCGACCGTATTTTCCGGCCGTTTGGCCGGGATTTTGGCTCCGATTTGGCCACAGGGGAACTCGGCGTGAAAAAATGAGTCGATGGTATAAAATTTACCTCGATCGGCGGTCGGAAAACTCCCCGGTGCGGCGGCGGTTGGCGGCGGCCGGCTCCTCCGGCGTCTGGTTCGTCTTCTCCGGCGAGGGCAGGCGGCTAGGGTTTTTGTGGTCAGGTGTGGGGGTTCTATTTATACCATTTTGCCTTTTAATCACAGCCGTCCATTTTGATTAAATCTGGGCCATCCGTTTTTTATTGAATCTGGGCCGTCCGTGCGCGTGCATCTGGGTCGTCCGTGCGATTGCATCTGGGCCGTCCATGCGATTGCATCTGGGCCGTCCATGCGCACCTTGATCTGGGCCGTCAGTGCGCGCGGGGACGCATCTGGGCCGTCCGATCGCGCGCACGCGAATCGCCCACGTGACCCGTTCCCTGGTCGACGTGGTCTTGCCACGCGGCAGGTCCTGGTTGGCCAGGGCTGCTGACTGGTCCGCTGACGTGGCTGCTGACGTGGCGCTTTTTTTTTATAAATTAAACTAAATAAATCAAATTAATAAAAATAATAATTAAAATGCTGAAATTATTTGGGCGTTACAAATACACATCCTAATAACAATGTGGATTCTAGGGTTCCTTACCATTTCACTAAAAAATCAAGATTACTTCCATTTCTATTTTCGTTACATGTCATCACTTCCATTACCGGTGTATCATTGGAAGTCCATTGTAATATCCCGAGTTCAAAAAAATTAGTCTCGTAATAGTAAAATTTTAATTTTCTTAAATAATAATAATAGTTGAATTTCTTTTTTTGTTATTAAAAATATGCAAAAATAATTATTAAAAATAATATAGGCATTTTGGACACCTTTGAAACAAATTTCAGAAATTATGGCCAATATATAAAATAAAAGGGGACATGTTTGAAAGAAAATTTGGAAAACAGAGGTGAATTTGTAAAAAGGGAGGAAACGGGCCATATGTATGCCTAGTCAGCAGCGCAATAAATCGTCACATGTCACGTGGTGGCCATGTCGACATGGACTCCACGCAGGAAACTCATGCTGGCAATCTGCATGCTAGGAAGATCAGACACCTTGAGGCCACTCTCACACGCGCGAACTGTCCAAATCGATTTCTCGAATAAACCCGATTGAAGGCTCCTTTTACTCCATGCGGATCTGAACGAACGGACCAAATCAAAGGAGAAAAGATTTTTAAACCCCTCTTCAGTCGGCTCCCAAACCCTAGCTGATAGCCTGACCAGAGAAGAAGAAGAAAGGCGGTCGGATGAAAAGCTAAGTCATCTGAGGGACGACAGTGCCACCATGCTGGAGACCCAAATCGCACTGATAAGCCTAAATTTTCTTCCTATTTTCCCATCCTAAGCTATTTGAACCATTTCTGATGTAGAAAAACCAAGAAAAGTCGTAACCCAATAGAGAGAGAAACGGCAGAGCTTGGTTGTGTCACCATGTCAGAGATCGAACTGACAACGATAAGGCTGAAATTTTCCTTCTTTCTCTGTGAAACACTCCCCCTTCCACGGTTTAAGCAAATTTTCATCAAAAAACCACTAGAATCGATTTGATCGAGAGGGAGAAATGCTAGAGAAGGAGAACCAGGCAACGTAGCTCGGCAGTACTGCTGCGCCGGAACCCCAACCCGACCCCAATATATTTTTTCTACCCTTTTTTACTATTCATTATGTATTTTCACGTCGTTTTGATATGTGTTTCAAAAGTTTACCAGAAAACCCAAGAAATCGAGAGCTGGTGATCGCCGCGAACCGTAGTTGAAAAATGCGGTATCTTTGACCCAGTGTAAGGATCCCTTAACCTTTTCGCTGTTACGATTAAATTAAAGTTAATAGGTAATAAAATGCTATTTTTAAACTGTTATGTGAATCTTTGATAATTAAATATAGGTTGTCGATGGAGCTAGTTAAACTATTGTTTATATTCACTGCAGTTTTACTGTGTGCTATCTATTCATTATTTTGTCTCAATTCTTATCTTATGATGTTTATTATTTGATTCTCATTTTATTCTTGTTTGTTTTTATTTACTAATTTACTTGCCTTATCGTCGCCTAATTCCTTTCTGTTGGCCTATCCTATTTTCACCCTTATCTTGCTATGTCTATCTAGAACTCATGCATCAATTATGCGTCTTGAATAGTTATATTTATTTATTTTGCTTTCACTCTGTGTTGTTTATTTATTTTGTTCTACTTATCTATTATATTCTGCCTTGTTAATTTCGTCATTGTAAAAGTTCGGAAGTTAAAGGGAAATAAATTCATAAATTAAATGCCGAAACGATTGATAGACTTAGGGTTTACATTCCTTACATAATAATTTTGAATGCCCAATAGGACTACAAGAATGTCCCTTCTAAAAGACAAATAGAAATTAAATAAATAAAGTGAAAAGCTAATAACTAAACATCCTAAAACAACATTCACTAGTACTTGAAAGGAGTTTGGATAGTGAAGTACTCATAACCCTCTTGTTGATCGGGATCTGGATCTTCATCCTCTTGATTTGAAATAATTAATGAAAGGATGAGCTATACTAGCCCAGTAAGATCACATTGATCGCAGATACAGAAAACTGAAGATTGTTAAAAAAATCAAAATAACAATTCATGGAGCCTTTGCTTTATTTAAATACATTTGAAACTTGAAGACATTTATTTAAAACTTATTATAACAAGTTTTCCAAAGACAATATATGAAGACTCATATTCATATCACTTTTTATTTTCGCACATAAGAGAACGAGAAACAATAGCTTTCTTTTCTTACTTATTTACTTGTACCCCTAGGGGTCCATAATGGTGTTCCCCCTACTCGTGAACCAATATCCAATTTTTCAATTAACCGGTCGTCCCCATACCCCGTCCGGTAATGGGCACAAAATATTTTATCACCTCGATATCCCGTCTGGTATGAGAGTGAACCATGTCTCCCAAACCTTTCTGATAAGGGACTTCACAGCCCCGTCTAACTGAGATAATGTTCACGATAGGGTTCCCTATGTTCCGGACCCGTTCGCCCTTCTCCTGGGTAACTAACAAATCTTTCACATACAGATTTTTATCAACAAACAACTAACAAACTCACCCCAATATCTCATATCATATACATAGATCAATTAAAATACAATCATACTGACAGTATATAACAAAAATAATCAGATAAGTTGATAAAACTATTGAACTATAAATTAAGAACATGTACTATACAAAAATTAAGTAAGTAAGACAGTACAGAAAAATAAACAGAAAATCAAGACAATTATGAACTAACTGGTTCTGACTCCATTAGTAACTTATAATTATTTTTAGAGTTTTCTAATTTTTCATAAAAATAAAAAATTGTACATCATTAAACCTCAGTTTACCGTAACGGAGAATAGGGTGAGGGATCCTTACTTGGATCGGTGTTTTGAGACGTTGCACTGTCTACTACAGCTCCTAATGGATACCGAATTTCCTAAATTTTTTATGTGAAAATCTAAAACACTCGTCACATACCTAAAAATACCCAAAAAAATATAAAATCAGTGTCCAAAACTCTTTCTTGCCAATTTTGGGGTTTTGACACTGCAGTGCTATCGTGCTCCAGTGTCGGCTCTGCCATCCACCACAGCGGTTCACTTCGGTCTGGCTGGTTTTGGCCAGTTTTGGTCGTATCCCTATAGAAAAATTCGTTAGGGGCCTTGGTTAGTCAGAAAATTACAAAAAAAAACCGAACCTATCGGTGGGGGGACCTCCGGGTGCGGCGGCTCTGCCAGTCCTCCGTCGCGGCTGAGGTTGTTTCTTTGGATACCCTGCACAGAAAATGATGGTGAATATAATGATCTAACAATTACATGAAACAGAAATTGGGAAGGGGCTCATCGGAGGGATTTTGGGGTTTTAGCTGCGACGGCTCCGCCGTGCATTACCCATAGTTTTTGGCTCACTCGTCATCCCTTTTACTCTGGTTTGGCTATAAGGGTACTCGAAATCGAATTCTGAGCGGGTAGGGGGAACTTTTGCCTTTTTTGGCGATCGGCGATGGCTCTGGCACGACAGCAACGGCGATCGGCAATGGCTCTGGTGCGATGGCGGTCAGCGATTGACTTCCTTCTTCGACATCTGGTTCTTCTTCTCCGGTGGGGGCTGGCAGCTAGAGTTTAGGTTATTGTATGATACGAAATATTTATAACCATCTCACGTTGATCTGGGCCGTCTATCACAATCCATCTCGTCCGTCTGATCGTGCATAAGGAGGAAATGAATTTGCACTGTTCATCGCGATTTTCGACCATCCAATCGCACCTAAGGGAAAAACAGATCTTGCGGGGGATCAATCCTGGTCCATTCGATCGCGGGGTAAGCAGATCGCTAACGTGACGTCTTGCGTTGCAACGACGCCAGTGCCTTGCCACGCGGCGTGCTCTAATTCATTGAGGTTGCTGACTGGGCGATTTTATGTCGTCAAACTTTTTCTATTTATACTTTGACCTCTTGTTTCTAATTTTTCTTTCAAAAATACCTCCAGAACCCAAATTTTCACTTATTTTTCCCTAAATTATTTTCAATCTCATCTCTAATTCATTTTTTTTTTCAAAATTCTATTTAAATAAAAATAAAATAAATTAATCAATTATTTTAAATTAATAATTATAGAATAAAAATTTTATCTCGGGTCTTTTTTTGGCCCTTGGTATTACAACTCTCCCCCTTAAGAAAATTTAGTCCCTCGAATTGATCACTCTCTCACTCAGTCAAATAGTTGGGAGTACTAGGCCTTGAAGCTTGATTCTAGTTCCCAAGAGGCCTCTTCCTACGTATAGTTTTGCCATGGGACCTTGATGAATGAAATTTCTCAATTGTGGAGTACTCTACTCTTCTGGTCTACAATGTCTACCGATACCTCCTTATAGCATAGATCCTCCTAGAGTAAAAGGGACTCGTGGGACAAGATGTGTGAAGGGTTCGGGTTATACTTGTGTAGCATAGATACGTGGAACACACTATGAATCTTGGATAAATCTAGAGGTAGTGTCAGTTTGTACGCAGTCGTACCAATTCGGTCTAAGATCTCAAATAGTTCGATAAACTGAAAATTTAATTTTCTCCTCTTGCCAAACCTACTGATCCCTTTGAAAAAAGTGACCTTAAAAAACACTCGGTCACCTTTTTCAAATTTCAAATCTCTCATCCGAGAGTCCGCATAACTTCTGTTTGCTCTGAGTTG
>NW_019014635.1:233088-252841 GCF_000150535.2 Carica papaya
ATAGTTTTGAAGTCTACAGATATATCCTATCAATATCTTTCAGACAGTTGCTCTGGTTGGAGAAAGTGGGAGTGGAAAATCAACAGTGATATCATTGTTGCAAAGATTCTATGATCCTGATTCTGGTCATATTACACTTGATGGAGTTGAAATTCAGAAGCTACAGCTTAAGTGGTTGAGGCAGCAGATGGGTCTTGTTGGCCAAGAACCAGTTTTGTTCAATGACACAATTCGTGCCAACATTACGTATGGAAAGGAAGGAAATGCAAGCGAGGCAGAGATATTAGCTGCTTCAGAATTGGCCAATGCTCACAAATTCATTAGTAGCTCGCAACAGGTTAGAACATCATGCTTTTACTGCACTCTTAAAATTTATATGCATTCAACTACTCTGTTAATTTATTTTGTTGGTTATATCTTTGTTTTTGGTTGATTGCCCTACAAGAAAATGAGTTGGAATGTGTAATCTATTTACTCATAATCAACAAAGAAGCTCAAAATTTTTCAGGAGATCTACCATGACCAAGGGTAGGGAAATTATTTTTGGCAATATATATAATCATTAATGAGACTGGCAGAATGTCGATTCCAAAAATATCAATTATGACAATAGCAAGAAAAAGCAGAAGTTTCAGACATTTAATTTGCGTGGCATGCCTGTGCTATATTTATATGCGCCAACCTCTGTTTTCAATTCCACAAGCTAGGGCCAAACAATTACTTGGAAGAGTTATATTATGCATAGATTCTAATTCTAATAAGAAAAATTACAGGGATATGATACAGTAGTTGGAGAAAGAGGTGTGCAATTGTCAGGTGGGCAAAAGCAACGTGTAGCTATAGCTAGAGCTATAATAAAAAATCCGAAGATATTGTTATTAGATGAAGCAACCAGCGCCCTTGACGCCGAATCAGAGCGTGTGGTTCAAGACGCGTTGGATCGGGTGATGGTGAATCGGACAACAATAGTAGTGGCTCATCGGTTATCTACTATCAAGAATGCAGATGTTATAGCCGTTGTTAAAAATGGAGTTATTGTAGAGAAAGACAGATTTTATGCCTCTTTGGTAGCACTTCATATGAACAGTTCAAGAAACTAGTTATATTTGTTGTTTTCTGATAATTGACATTTACTTCAGGTAACTAATTAATTCCAGTCTTAAGTGATTCTGTATTTTATTAAACACAAATCTATACCCTTAAAATATCTAAAATTTATATAAGGGTTTTAATTGGAGTTTTACCAAAGAAATCCTTCAATTATGAATTTATTAATATGTAAAAACGTCATGCATGACGAAACGACACCAAGTATCACAACCTCGTTTCCAAAGAAACGACAAAGGGTACGGATCATATCAGACAGTGTTTATTAATTGTAGAAAACTAATTAATTAACTTGACAATTCAACAATTTACCTAATCACATTAATTAATTAGTCTAACAAGCTATCGTGACTGATGTGCTTACCTCAACCAACAAACACTACAACACGTGTGACACTCTGCCCTTTTACTATAATAAGAAAATAGAGCCACAGGTCTACTTGAATTACATAAATACCCACCAGACAATATTAATTCAAATTTTTTTTTTTAAATCACCAACGAGAATCTGACATTCTGAGAAAGACAAGAAGATATATAAAATACAACTCTAGATAGATACACTGCTCACTACATACCCACCCAAGAAGTCAGATGTTTGCAGTCCCTGACTCAGATTTCTCAAGAGTTGTTTATTTTTTGTTAGGTCAACAAAAAAAAAAAAAAAGAAATTGTATGTCAAAGGCTACAATTAGTATATGACTTACGATGGGCTTCATTGATTATTTTATGTTCTAGTTCATATTGTAAAGAGAACAGTTTTTCTTTTCTTTTAGATTTAACTAAATAAAATAAAATTTTCTTATCCTCAAAAGGCAAAATCTTCCTATACGTAAGACATCACCCAGAAACTTCATTAACTACTATAAGCCTAAAACAAAATGCACACGTACCCCAGACCTTTATTTTCCAACCACCCAGATTTCTTCCTATCATCACAGAAGACTCATGTTCACCAAGGTCCAGGGCCCTACTACTTGCATTGACATTACACAATTGACAATTTACTATTTCCCAACAAATAAGAAAAGGAAGAAACAAATAAGAAGTTTTGAGTTCAGGATTTACCAGACTCAGCTACAAAAATAGCATCCAATAGTCCAATGGGAGATCAGATCCCCTTCCTTTTCGGGTAGAGTGCTCTGTTTGATTACCGAGAAAACAAGTCATGAGTCCAATGCAGTGATACACCAAACTTACAGGCCTCCATAAAATTCATAGTAGATCAAGTATGAATATCCACTGAAACATATGGGAAAAGGAAAAAGGAAAAAGGAAATGTTCAACCAATTTAAAGGAATTCAGCCTCACAAACCACTGCAACTAAGAGAAAAAACTTACGAGATTTTCACTTCTATTTTTAAGAAAAGTTACATCATAGAAATAAAAATGTTCATTGAAAAGAGAGAACGAAGACTTGTTTTCTTCTGAAAAAGAAAATAATAAAATAAATTTTCCTTAAAAAATCATAATAAAATATAAACACTTCAAGTTACTACATATAGAGTTGGGAGAGAAGCACTTTTTTCCCTCACGGGGCTGTTTATAAATAACTAGTAAACAACCTACTTGTACAAGTGTCAAACATGTAGAAGGTAGAGTGATGCTTGCTACACAAAAGGCCCTAGCTTCAGGCCTTTACAAATAATTGTGCATGCACTGTATACAGAGAACAGAATTTAAGAAATTGAATTAATCAATTACAACCCTTCATGAGAGATTACACATAAAATTGCTAGTCATCGTCCTCACTTTCATCACTGTATGAAACTAAACCTGAGGTAACAACATCATGGGATTTATTAGTATCGCCATTAGGAGTTTTTGTGGAATCTGAAGATTTCTTGGTACTACTATCGAGTTCTTTTGCTGTGTCTGAAGGTTCTTGAACACTTTCCTGATCCATCTTTGCTTTTTTTCTCTGCGGCTTAACTTTTATAATCATATTCAATGGAGCAGCGGCCGGATGCTTCTTCGCAACAGAAATTTGTGACTGTACATGCAAAAAGGCAGAACAAAGCAGCACTTAGAAATAAATTATTTTGAGATAATAAAAATGATAGCACTAGTCATTGGTGGTGGACATCAAAAGCAAAAGCCACATCACGCTTAACTGCTCAAACAAAGGTCAATATGAGAATTAACCTGATAAGTCAACTTGATTGCCCAAATATATGAGACAATTACTAGAATAAACCTTGAATCTTTATCAAATCCATTCGTAAATCCAACTTAATTCAAGTAGAAAATGATGAAACTCTTAACTTAAAATGACAAAAAATGACCACATAGAACTCATACAGAATTGAAATAATGCATTCTAAAGCCCATATTGATGCCATTTGGAATATATAAATCTAATTTCACGTAAAAATTCATATGAAGTCAATATATTCTTTATGATAATATGAATACAGTCTTTTAGTTAACCTAAGAAAGAATTTTGTACAAGAAATGGAAAAGTTTGAGGTCTTAGCTATATTGATTTTTTTTTTCTGAAATGTATATTGACAATTTAGTCAATAGGATAATGGTAGTCAATGTGATAACAGAGGTGGTCAACTGCAGGGTAGCCCTCAGCAGGCGCCGACAGTGACCAGCAGTGTTTAGTGGACAATGATAGAGGTAGCCAGAGATTTGCCCAGAGCTGGGCAATGACTGGTAGAATGATATTAGTTTGTGGTGGCCTGAGGTAAGCCCAATCAAGAGTAGGTAGGAGCCAACAAGGATCAATGTTATAGACTATAACAAAATTTAGACATCATGAGTATTTTTGTACTCTGTAAGTTTTGAGTTACAAAAACAGATCAGACATATCAAACAGATCAAGAAATTAGACATATGAAAGATTCAGTTAGAATAAAGTCTAATTGGCTACAAGGAAGTCTCTATTTTATATTTAGTTTTATATGGAGTTGTTCATTTATGAGAAACCTTAGGAGTAGTTTTATACTCTTATCTTATGCTGAAAATGCATTATAATCAGTTCAGGCAATAAAAGCATTATGAAAAATTATTAAATTTTCAAGTATTCTTACTCAAAGATAATGTTGCATGCTCCCACAACAAGCCCAAACCAAAAAGAAAACTCCAGATGCAGTATTCTACAAATATCTTTATGATTTTTCAGTTTCAAACCTATAACCAGATCCAGAACTAAGGAACAAACAAAATGGTAGCAGTGTCTGGCTCTGGGTGCTTTGCGTTCTTTTCGAAAACGATTTGAGTCTTCCTCAAATTGTATTAGGCTGACACAGTGCAAGACCATCTAAAAAGAGGGAAAGATTGCAATGCTCAGTGTAGTATCACAAATTATCATGTCATATGGAGTTGTCGCTTGATATGTCAACTCTTCTCCAGGAGGAGATTGACGAATATTCCATGGAAACATTTCAACGGTAACGCACTTTAAGGTTTGGCCCATCCATCTGGAGCACCAAATCAAAAGAGTTGGCGAAGACAAGACAGAATGGGTCGTGGAAAAATACAGGCAGCAATTTAAGCAGTTGGTGGCTAGGTCTCTCATTCCTGATCAAGTTAAGATTTTCTTGAGTGGGTTGCAGGATTGGTTCACAGTAAAGGTCATCCTCCGCATCTAACCAGCAATGTGAGGTTGGTGCATCTGCATTTGAGCATGGGAGATCGCAGCATTCACAATTCAACGAGTTTTTGGCACTCTTTACCTAGATTCTCTTCTAACCCATGTCAGCTTGTGAAAATGTTGTCTAGGGTATTGATGGGAGATTGTAGACTGAAGGATTGTGCTTTCACTGTGATGAAGCTAGATGGTTGGACATCAATGAATAAAGAAGCTGCTTTTGTTGGAGGAATTGGCCGATTCGAAGATTAACAGCAAATCAAGCCTAAAAATTCAGTCACGTTTTCCAATAGACACTTGAGGAGGACAAGCACATTTTAAAGGAGAGAAATATGCTATGGGCTATAAGAAAAATAAGAAAAATTACTATTTTAATCATTGATTATATCACAAAGAGGTCCCAAAAACTTTTTCATTATATTTTGGTCTTTGAACTTGTAAAACTATTTTAATCCAATTGTTTACTTATTTTGAAAAAAAAAATTAATTCAATTTTTTACTACAATTGTAAAAATATTGACAAAATTTGCTTTTGTTTGCCAGTATTTTATTTCTGTAAAGTTTAAAAGTTATAACAATTGAGGCCTTGATAAACTCAATAAGAAACTAATTTTGTTTTATTTTAAACATACTAGTGATGATAATAGACAATAAGGAAAAAGAGAATGCCTGCAACCATTTTCTAGAAATTCTTTTTTCAAAATTTCATGTTAAATACATTTTTTTGAAGGGTGACTTGGACAATTTTATTAAAGCAAGAGAATTATTACAAGAAAAGTAGGGCCTTCCGTCACTCAAGATGGAAATAACTTTGATTGTCTCTATTAAAAAGTTTCATTGAAAAATCAAGTTTTAAAATGATTTCACAACTTCAATGTCCAAACTGTAACAAAAAAAAAAAAATTTCTGAACTTAACTACAACATAAGCAATAATTGAAGAATAAAACTAATAATTTATCCTAAAAATAAACAGCAGCTAAGAACATGTCAACACTTTCTTTATTGTTTTAGAACTTCCATTAGTTTCAACTTCTTAAGAACTTCTTGATCTTTCTGGTTGTGTGCTACAATCAAATTCTCAAGTATCATGTTTAAGAGTTCTTACGTGTGATATCTAGGATTATCTTCAAATTTTAAAGTTGGAAAATTAACCATACTTTTTTCTAGATCACAAAAAATAATCTTCAAAGTGCCCGTGTGTCTTAGCCCAAAGACATGCCAAAAAAAAAAACAATCTATCCAAAAGAAGCAAAAGGGAGAGAAATGGTCCCTAAAAGTCTAGACTTCCTCTCCAACCAATTCACCCACAACCCAACAGAAAAAGCTTTGCACCAAAAAGACTTAACCTTCTTTGTCCTATAAACACCACGAAGAGCAGAAGAAAGAAATGCCCGCAGATAAGAAAGAGAAACTCACAAAACTCAAAGACTGTTATGATTGTTATCGAGATATTATGTTGATACAAAGATTCAAGATCACTGCTTTGGGTTCCTTGTTAACCTTTCCTGAGTTTGTACACAACTCTCTTTTCCTACATCAACTACCCTATTTGATATGGAATCCACATTTTGTAGGGTAGTTCACTATCCTCCCTGCCAAGCTTCCCGAAGACAATATAGGATTAGTGTACGAACTCAACAAACATGGACTTAACGTAGATCACAAGGTCTGGAAACAGGACATACATGAATTTTTTCTAAGTACAAGAATATAAATAAGCTTAATAGGAAACTCACCTTGACTGCAGGAGGTGCCGGGTTTTCCTTCAGTTCTTGCACAATAGTTGACTGTGCTGTCACTGCTGCCTGAAGAAGAAAACCCCACAAATACCAATAGATATAAATCAGAAAGTGAACCATGAGAACAAGTAACTTTTAACATAATTATGTAATATCCTATTGCTATGAAGACATCTCTGTACCCTGCAGAATCTAGCACTAAGTAGAAAATAACTTCATACGCAATGAACCTAGTATTTTATTGTTTTAGCAATAACACAAAGTGATAACATATACAGTTATACGTAACACACAATATTCTCACCAAAGATTAAATTGCTATACAAGAATAAAAAGAAAAAGAAGATCAAACTTGTTACTGTCTCTTTCTTGATGAAGCAAATGCAGCCTTTTCAAGTGCTCTTTTAAGATTCTCAAACCACAAAGGGACACATTCTAATATCGTAGAGTATTCAAACAAGACAGTCTATTGCATACATTGAGAAATTGCAAACTACAAAACCTACAATAACAATTAAGTGAATTACAAAGTCAAAGAAAAACTCAGAACTGTTTCACCAATCAGTTTTTACCTTATTGGAGGAAAGGAAAGGAGTAATAGCCCATGTTATGAAATTTTCAATCTAAGAGAAATTTCAATTTTTCCAGATTCAACAGAAAAGTTACCTGGAAACTTCGTAGCTGTTCAGCTTCTTCATCTGCCACTTGTTGTTCATATTCCCTCCTTGACTAATGAACAACAAAAACATGATAAGAGAGTAACATAAACAATTTCTGATAATGAGCACAAGCAAATAATAACATTCTTTTCATAAAGGGCGGAAGAAACAAGGCACAACTATTTCCTTAAGCATTTAAACAGTTGTGCTAAAACAGTTTGATTTCTTCTCAAAAAATATTTGCAGTTCAGGATACATCAGGGAAAAAAAAGAAAAGAAAAACTAAAAATTGACACGAATTACGTGCCCAACAAACATTCTATTGACATTTAAAAATCTAGTTAATTAAACTCAAATTCAAAATGTTTCAAATGCTAGAAATAAAGTCAGATATTTAATTATATCATAATGGCCTCACCAACTCTAATTTATCGAGAAACTCAGTCTCATCTTCATCCAAAGCTTTTGGTGGCCCTGCAATGAAGGAAGTGGTCCAAAAAGTCTTTTAAGTGACCAATGATTTATCCCCACTAGTAACCAGGGAAGGCAAATTCCTTTATACTGAGTCAAGCCAAAAATGAGCAGTGAAAATGTCCCTTTGCAGCAAGAAATCCCAGCGCACAACTAGCACAATCGTGTGGCGTGATAACAAAGCAGAAATAATAGAAAAGGTGTCTTTTAATCCTTAGAAACAGGTTGTTGTATGCATTATGAAAGAAGGAAAAAGTGGAAGTTTCAGTTATCTTTTAACACCTTGTGAGCAAGATTAAGTACCATAATGATTAAGTGCCATGAACTAAGGCGCTCATCAATACCCCCCCCCCCCCCCCCCCCCACAAACTTGCAATATAAGAACAGTGGAACAAAAGAATACTGGTCATACTACAGATTTCAAAACTCACTGTGCTTGAATCGTTCATTAAATTCTGCATCCTTCTTGTCTTTATTCTCCTTTAGAATCTGCATTGAGGGGAAACCTTTTTAAGAAGTAAAATTATTGAAATCTTACGAATCAAAAGGAAACTTTCTAGAAATTCAATGGGCAAAACCTAAACTTCAGTTAACTGAAGAAGTACAAAACGATAGTATTACTTCACATTCACATGCTACTGATGAGTGAAAAAACTGACAAAAGAATCATCTATATGCCAAAAAAATTAATTCTCAGTAAATGCAAAATGCACCTGAACGAGATATTCAATAAAATTGGAAAAGTCTCAATGAAACATGCGGGAACATTGAATTGCGGAAACATTGAGTTGAAGCATCATTCGACTAAAATGTTATTAACATCAGATAAACTTGCTCAAACCCAAGAACGATAAAGAAGATTAATTTTTTCAAGTAAAAAGAAAAAAGAGAGGCAAAAACCTCATAGAGAGTCCTATCCCTCTGTAGAGTGCCATCTTCTACCCGCGCCCCTCTCGTTCTCTTAGCTTCATCTAACTGCCATGGACGACGTTAAAAACAAGATTAATTAAAATATACTGAAATTTAGGGCTTAACGATTAGGGGAGAAAATAAAAAGTAAAAAAACAGTCAAGAAAGAACTACCTGCTCCTCGGAAACGAAATTCATTAACCTGATAGGCTGGCTTGATTCTTCAGCCATCTTTGCTCTGCACTTTCACGCCTCAAAATCAAACGGGTCTTTAATCACTGCTTTTAATTAACAAGACGGAAATCAAATAGTACATGAGCGGAAGCATGTTACTCATCGGGGCTGCACCTTCAGCGTCCGGAACGCCAGGATTTTTGGCTTGGGGACGACGAAATTATCAGATTGCATTTGCACCAACTGGGCCTTGGGCCATCACGAGATTTCTAGAAGTGGATTAATAGTGTTTTATTGGGCATGTAAACACAAGCCTTTAGCTCTGATGCAAAAAGGTAGTTTAATGGGCTGTTTGACTGCAACTCCTGCGTTTGAAATAGTTTCTACTAATAACAATAGCTTTCCAATTAAAATTAATAGAGTCCATATTTTAACAAATTTGGGATTCCCCCCTACATTGAATGGTTTAATCTCAGTTACTACTATAATTATTATTTTTTATTTTTTTAATAATATAAAAAAAATAAAATACAATATTCAACTTTTAAATTCATTGAAACTTACTTATAAAAACATCACTCACACATACGTACAAAATAAAACAGTAAAAATAGATATTGTCATATACATCATGATGAAGTGGTACTCTTTAGCTGTTCATCTTACATATAATAACATTTTTATTACTATATAGTTTTATTAGAAACCATTATAATGAATCAAAATATTAGATATTGTCTCATAATATTTTAATTTATTTCTCGCATAGATTTTCGTCCATTATATATTTTATGATTCGTTATAGTTTTTTGTGAATTGAGTGTATTAATTGCATATTAAGTAAATTTTATTGTTTCTTATAAAATAAAATAAAATTGTTTACTTTTTTAATTATAATATAATAAGAGATAACTAAAATTTCTAGATAAATATTCATTATATAATAGATAATGACATTTTTTTGCTAACATAAAATTACCATAGGTGAATCTAAAATATTTAGTGTAATAAAAAATTGGCTGTCTTTATTATCATAATAGAATATTATGATTAGTCACTAGTCAATTTTTATCACTTAATATTGCTATTAGGTAAAATATTTTTGTTTCATGGTCTTACAGTTTTTAACATTTAATATATTATAATTTGTGGTAGATCCTCTTCATAATGGTTTGAATTGAAACTTGTTTGTATCCTATATGATAAATTCATTTATAACCACCAATTTAGTTGATCTTTTTAAGTCCAACAACTTTTTTACTAATAATTTTGTCAAATATTTATCTTTTTACTCAATAATTATAATTTTATTATTATTTTTCTTCAAAAAACTCAGATGCTACCTTATATCGATTTTTTAATTTAAAATTATATTGTTGTATGTATCAAAATATATTTTTGATAAGTTTAAATTCAGAAGTTATAACGTGTAGTTTTTTAAAAAATAATTTTAATTTTTATTAAAAATTTATACTTAAAATTTAAAAAATCAATTTCATTAGATATTCAATTTTCAATTTTTTATATTAATAATATTGTTTACAATTATTTTTACTAAATAATAAATATTTTTTTATTAAAATTATTTTTAGTAAATAATTATTTTAACAATACATTTACAAATATAACAGTCCAAAAACACCAACTTAATTTATAAACAATTATTCTAATCAATTTTTTTTACGATTAAGTAAACATATTTTGATCTATATATTTATGATGATATTTTTTTATACACTACTTTTTGCTTGTATTTTAAATAATTTGTTGGAAAAAATTAGAAAAGTAAATATTGACTACTTGTTTAAAAAACTTACAATTTGGTTGCATTAGTTACCCAATTACCTAGTCTTATCACAGCCATGAGGTGACGCCATTTCTCTTCCTTTATTCTACGTTACAGGAAAGTTGTTTGAT
Source organism: Carica papaya (assembly GCF_000150535.2). The sequence continues at coordinate 243,664 of NW_019014635.1, forward strand.
TAAAGAATTGCATATAACGTATGGTTTCCAATTTTGTTTTACCTTCATTATGGATTCTAATCTCTACTTTAATTTGGAAAACAAAGGATTGAAAGGGAAAGGAAATAGGAGGCTGAAAAGGCTAGCCACGTGGGAAGAGGTCTTTGTTTATTTGGCTTAATCTCAGCTGTCCATCTTTAGGAAGAGATCATCAGACGTCTCTCATTAAAATACTGACGCGAGACAAAGACGTGAGGACTCTGGCATAATGGTAAACATCCACGAGGTTGTAATATCAAAACCTCAAAATCTTCCATGTAAACATTAGATATCCATCAACCACTACTTACCCGCCACATGTCCTAAATGGATACTTTTTCCTTCCTCCTCGTACCAGGATTACTAAACTGAACTTTCCTACTCAGAAGGGGAGAGCAATGCATGTAAATTGCTACCCTGTTCAAGATATAAAGAAAATTACTATTTGCTTCAACAACTCTCCTGTATTCTGCAAAGTTTTTGAAGAAAAAATAATCTTTTTGCCTCAATAACTCTCAACTTTGTAGCCGTAAAATCTCTTATCCCGTTCATCATCTCTCGAGATTTAATATATGGAAGTCACTAGAATTGTTAGCTGGTCTTTTATACGCATCACTGGCACTAAAATCAAGACCGCCAACAACAATGTGCATGTGGGTGTCAGAGATTTTAGAGTTTCAATGAGACCCATAAATTGTTTTAGGGAAATAAGGCATCAATTCTTAGATTTTGCGCATGTGCAGTATTATGCATCACCCAGATGTGATACCAAGAAAAAAGAGAAGAGAATAATTTGGAGAATAAAAGAGTGAAGAAGAATTTGAAACTTATTTAGAGGTTGTCCAAGAATCTATCCACGATTTCTGACTTGGTTTACGACCAGAAGATTGGTGATAGTTTGGTCGGTGGAGTTAGGGTGAAGATGATTTTGGTAAGAAACTAGATCTTGCTTCTTGTGTTTTCTTTTCCAATTTAGTTAACTATTATTATGAGAATTTGTTTTTGGATTTGAATTGATGTGGTTTACTACCAGACAGTTTTGTGTTCTGTTCTTAATGGAGATTTATCTTTCAACTTTGTAAATAATGTAGTCAATAATTGTTGTCTGATAAAAGAGTTCCAAGAAAAGAATAGGAAATTAATTAGAAGACTGACTTGATCTTTCTTTTCCATATAGGAAGCAGCAGATATTATCATTGCACAGTTGAAGAATATGAAAATAGAACAAAAGGAACTGAAGAGAAGGATGAAAGCCAACTTAAAAGAAGAATCATCGGACTCGTCATCATCCTCGAGCTTCTCCTCATATGACAGTGAAGATGGGGAGGTGATGGACATGAAACAATGAAGCATCACTTGAAAAGAGAAAGGTTTTATTCCTCTCAAAAATATATCATTCAACCAGTATACAAAGAGAATTTATAATACAATTGAGCTAGAAACTAGAAGGTAAAAAAGGAAGAAAAAATAAGGAGACTAATTAAGAGAGACTAATTAGCTATAAACTAAATAAGAAAAGATTTACAATAATTGTACAATCTCTAACATAGGAAAGAAAGAAAGATGGAAGGAGAGAGAGATTTGAGGAGAGAAAATTTCAACACTCCCCCTCAAGTTGGTGCATAGATATCATACATGCCCAACTTGTCCAGATATTTTGAGAATACTTTAGTTGAGACCATCTTAGTTAGAATATTAGCCAATTGATCTTCAGATCGAATCTTTGGCAATTCAAAAGTTTTATCTTCTGACTTCTCCTTGATGAAAAATCTATCCACCTCAACATATTTTGTTCGGTCATGTTGGACTTGATTGTGAGCAATGTCACATGCAGCTCTATTGTCACAGTACAATTAAATTGGTCACTGAGTCGAATAACCCAACTCTTGTAGAAGGAGCTTCAGCCACGAATCTTCACAAAGTCCAAATGCCATACCCCTACATTCAGTTTCTGCACTTGAGCGAGCAATAATGTTTTATTTTTTACTCCTCCAAGTAACTAGATTACCTCATACAAATGTGAAGTAACCTGAAGTCGATCTCCTATCATCTTTTACTCCTGCCCAATCAGCGTCTGTGTATACCACAATATCTTGATAGTTCGTAGTTTTAGTGAACAATGTTCCTTTTCCAGGAGTAGATTTTATATATCTCAAAATATGCATGACAGCATTCATATGTTGTTCACTAAGATTGTGCATATATTGACTTACAACACTCAATGCATTGACAAGATCTGGTCTCGTGTGTGCTAAGTACATCAACCGTCCTACAAGTCTCTGATATTTTTCTTTGTCAATTGGCACTTAATCTGTTTCAATACATAACTTCAAGCCTTCTTCTACTGGAGAATTAACTGGTTGACATGCTGACATACCAGTTTCTTATAATAAATCTAATGTATATTTTCTCTGAGATAAAAGAATACCATTTTTATATCTAGAGACTTTAATTCCAAGAAAATATTTCAAGGATCCAAGGTCTTTCATTTCAAATTCTTTTTACAAGTATTCCTGTAGTGCCTTTCTTTCTTCTGCATCATTTCCAGTGACTATCATGTCATCTACATATACAATAAGGCAGTGATTTTGCCATGTCGTTTCTTCAAAAACAAAGTATGGTCTGAGTTGCATTGGTGGTATCCGAATGCTTTCATAAACTTTATGAATCTTTCAAACCATGCTCTTGGAGTTTGTTCAGCCTATATAATGATTTCTTCAATCTGCACACCCTTTTGCTATGTCTTTCTGGTATCATACATCCTGGGGAAGTTCCATATAAACTTCTTCAGATAATTCTCCATGTAAAAAGGCATTTTTGACATCAAATTGTTGTAGTGGTCAATCCAAGTTTGCAGCTAGAGACAACAATGCTCGTACAGTATTGATTTTAGCTACCGGTGCAAAAGTTTCTGTATAATCAATACCATACGCTTGTGTATATCCCTTTGCCACCAATCTCGCGTTGAATCGTTCAACAGTGTCATATACTTTATATTTCACAGTATAAATCCATTTACAACCCACTGGTTTCTTTCCTTTTGGGCAATCAACCAAATCCCAAGTTTTATTCTTTTACAAAGAACTCATTTCCTCATTCATAGCGTCTTTCCATCTTGGATCAGCTAATGCTTCCTGCACACTGTTAGGAATATATACAGTAGATAATTGATTCACAAATGACTGATTTGATTCAGATAGGTTTTGGTTACACACAAAATGACTCATAGGATATTTAACTTTGCTAGAGAGTTCAGGTTCATATGTGAGTTTATGAATACCTCTATTGATACGATTTGGTAGTTGTTTTCTGGGTAACTCAGCTTCAGGAATAGAAACATCCTCGGTACGTGATTGGTGTGGTGTATCAGCAGGAACTTCAATCTCTTCAATTGGAGAACCTGTATTATGTGATTCAACAACTTCCAAGTCTAAAGCAACATCACTACTATAATCAGGATAATCAAGATTCTGAATTTCTTTATGATATTCCCCTTGAAATTCAGAATCTGCAGAAAAATACATTAAATCTTTATGAAAAACAACATCCATTATTACAAACATACATTGTGTCGGAGGATGATAACACTTGTAACCTTTCTGATGCATGGCATAGCCGAGGAAAACACAACGTAAAGCTCGTGGGTCTAATTTATTTCGCTGATGTTTGTGAAAATGGATAAATACAACACACCCAAAAACATGAGGAAGTAAATCAGGAATTCTTGGAACCACAACATCAGTAAGCACTTTAAATGGTGTGTGAAAGTTAATAGAGCTTGAAGGAGTTTGATTAATTGAGTGAACTGCAAACATGAGCGCTTCTCCCCAATAGAGCAATGGCATATGCACTTCAATTAAAATAGCTCGAACAACTTCTAGTAAATGACAACTTTTTTGCTCTGAAACTCTGTTTTGTTGAGCGATATTAGCACAAGTTGTTTGGTTAACAATTCCTTGCACTTTTAAAAATTGTTGAAGTTCATAACTTTGATACTCCCCGCCATTATCACTTCGCAGACCCTGAATATGTCAATTATACTGAGTTTTGACCATTTTATGAAATTTCTGAAATAACAAGTTTACTTCACTTTTAGACTTCATTAACCACAACCAAGTCATCCAAGTACAGTCATCAATAAAAGTAACAAACCAACGTGAACCACCTAAGGTTGGAATTTTGGATGGACCCCACACATCAGAGTGAACAACCATAAACGGGAAAGGACTTTTATTTAATCTCAATGGAAATGTAGTGCGATGACTTTTTGCAAGTGCACATACATCACAACAAAATTTAGAAAGATCAACATGTTCAAACAAACTAGGGAATAATCTTTTAAGGTACCCAAAAGATGGATGCCCCAAGCTTCGATGCCAAAGCCGAATTTCATATTCATTTTTCTTCTCTTTACTGCCTTCTACTGCTAAAACTTCATGCAACTTGTTAGAGCTTTTCGATATCAAGTCTAATTAGTACAATTTTCCTCGCCTAAGACCACAACCAATCATATGCTTTGTTTGGATGTCGTTAAACACACAAGGGTCAGGCCAAAAAATTACAACACAAGATAATACTTTGGTTACTTGAGAAACAAATAAGAGGTTATAATTCAAAGATGGAACAACCAACACAGACTTAAGGTTTAAAGTGTTAGTGAGTGATAAAGAACTTTCCCCAATAACTGAGGATTCATTACCATCAGCAGTAAAAATATTTTTTTGTGAAGAGGTTCTAAGATTTGTAATTTGTCTTGAATCAAATGTCACATGATCCGAAGCACCAGAATCAATTATCCACGCATTATTAAAAACAGGTGCAGAAACATTTAAGGCCTTACCATGAGTGTCAGTAGTTGTAATCAACACCGAACCTACTTTAGTAGTATCATCATTAGTTCCAGCAATAGTAGTAACTGATTTCTTGGGGTTCTTTCTCCGAGATGCTCTACTATGATCCCCACCATTCGGGTATCCCCACAAGTTCATAGCAATGCTCCCTTTATATGTCCAATTTGATCACAATGCGTACACTTGTATTTAGATTTTTCAGTACCTTTGGTGGTCTTGGGTCGATTTCGAGTTATCATTACTGCAACTTCAGTGTTTTCAATCTCGGTGTTAAATGTCACACGACGTACTGCTTTTTGTCGAATTAATGAATAACAGTTTTCTAAACCTAGAACTGGCTCTTTGCGCAAAATTTCCCCACAAACTTGTTCAAAATCGCTATCCAAGCCAGTAAGAAATATATGCACTCGTAATCGTTCAATAGATTTTTTATATGCTATTACATCATTGGGATCTTTTATGACCACTTTATCACGGTGGTCCAATTCTCGAAAAATCTCAACTAGTTCTCCATAGTATGCAGAGAGAGATTTCCCATTTTATTTGGATGGAAAAACCTTTTGGTTCAAGGAAAATACTTGTAATTCATCACTTCCATCATAAAAAGCTTTTGATAATGCATTCCATATCTCATGAGTAGTAGGTAGACGTAAATACATTTTCATGATTTCAGGCTTCATGGACATCAATAACCATCGTTTCACTTTTTAGTTTTCAGCGTACCATTTTTCATATCCATCGTCAAACTCGACTGGTTGTTTCATCTTGCCACGAATGTAAGAGAGTTTTTCTCTTTCAGCAATATGCATCTCCATTAGCTGAGACCAAACATCATAGTTCGATTCATCAAGAATTATTCATGCATTGAAAGCACCTTTAAATTGCACAATTACAAGAATTGATTTATTTCCAGATGATGCAACACTTTTCTCACTCATTTTTTTTTGTTTCAGAATTTAAAAGGTTTGGCTCTGACACCAACTTGAAAAGAGAAAGGTTTTATTCCTCTTAAAAATATATCATTTAACCAGCATACAAAGAGAATTTATAATACAATTGAGTTAGAAACTAGGAGGTAAAAAACGAAGAAAAACTAAGGAGACTAATTAGAAAAGACTAATTATCTCTAAATTAAATAAGAAAAGATTTATAATAATTGTACAATTTCTAATATAGGAAAGAAAGAAAGATAGAAGGAGAGAGAGATTTGATGAGAGAAAATCTCAATAGCATCACCATCTTCTAAACAACCCAGCATTCCTCCTCTTGAAGAATAAAATTTAAATGGGGGGTTTAGGAAAGAAGTTTTTTGCTCTAGAACAGTGAGTAAATGTTGCAATTCAAATGGGTGCTGTAGTGATGAAAAATATATAATTACAGAGAAAAAGATTGAAAGTTGTAGTGATGATGTAAAGCAGATGATTCAAATTTGCATGGGTGGTAAGTGCAAGATACTGGGAGCAAATTTACTCCTGAAAGAATTCAAGAACAAGGTTGGAGTAGAAGGCGGCGTTGTTGGGTGCAAATGCGTGGGGAAATGCAGAGATGGTCACAATGTTAAGGTCAGTGGAGGAATTGAAGGCAGCAAAAAGGGAGGCTTATGTAAAGAGCCCTTTGTGCATTGGTGTTAGGTTCGATGATGTGGACGTTGTTCTTGCCAATTTGCGGATTAAGAACATTGATCATACATCTCCAATACATCTCCAATGGCATCTTCTTGATTGGGAACTCTTTATTTGTTTTGTTTCTTTTTGTAATTTATTATTATACATGTATGTACTCTTTTTATTTATAGTTTGTATGTTCATAGATGATTAAGAATACGAAATTATTTCTTTATGAAAACATATATATATATTCACCAGAACATTTATCGTACCATACACTTGAAAATTTACGCACAAAAAGTGACGAGCTTCCCATCTTTTAAACAATAATTTATGAATATTTTCATCTTTGCTTTCTAACAGGTTTGATCTCATTTGCTGGATTATTGTCTAACTAGATAAACTTATTGTTTAATCTTAAACCTACAAACATCTCAAAAGGAAAAAAAAAGTAACATAAACATTCAAGAATCAATAAACTGATTAAGAAGCAATAAGCATCAAAAATGAAAATCAACCAAAAAAACACCCCCGAAACTGATTAAACGGCAACAAAATTGAAGGAAACAAAAGAATATATCATTACGTAACACAGACATCAAAATAACCCATAAACCAATTGAACAAAAGCAAGAAACACAAACTAATAAAGGCTAAAAAGAAAGTTTTATTTGTTCTACTTCTCTTCAGATTAACTTTTTTACTTTCATCAATAAACAATGCAAGTTGAGATTGATTATAGAAACATAAACTTAAAAGAAATTGAGAGTGGTAAGGGATCTGCAATAGCAACAAAGAGAGTACAAGAAATGGTGGTGGAGTTGGCAATGAGAGATCTTTACAGATGAGACAGCGTAAGGGGCAGCAAAATAAGCTTGGTTGCGTGTTACTGGAGGTGTAGAAGAGAAGAACTCTTATAAGCGCATCACAAGGAAAAAAGTTGTCGTGCAAAAATTATAACAATGATGGAAGTTTTAAAACTGTCTAGGGTAATTTAAAATTTGTCTTGGTTAACAATAGCATTTAATAGCTCACAAGTTTTTTCAAACACTTAGCACCAATGTGAGTTCGCATGGAGCTACTAGCTGAAAGATAATTTTTTCAACTGCTGTATGAATCCTGTGGAAGAAAAGTAAACGAACTATTTCTGAAGATGCTAATCATATCATTATCTCCTCTAGTTCTCACATCATTACTGTAGCCCTAGATTTCTAGGCAGTCTGACTGCGACACCAGCAGACACTTATTAATAAGCAATCTAGAAACCCTTGAATTGGGTGAAAGACTCCTCTAACGTAGTACAAGCTTAACATGGATGGATATGCTTTTGGTGACCCTGAACTGTAGCTGGTGGTATGATCAAAGATAGTAATGGCAACTATGGTTTCGAGCCCTGGTAAAAAACTTTCAGGAATGATTAAATTACAAAGACTCCTTTTATCCTCTTCTCCACTAGTTTCGAGCGCTATAAAATTAAACATAACTTTTGCATTTGTTATAGGTGTAATGAGCATATATCTCATTGTCTATAGATTTAATATTGCAACTTTTAGGTATAAACTGCAAAGAAAAATTTTACCTCCATAAATTACGGTAAGAAATTTTTGTACATCAGTCAGATTCCTATTCATCATATATTAATCAAACTGCTCTTATCCCATTGTTAGTTGCAGCAAATTTGACATACCTTTTAAAAGAAGAAAAAAAAAACCTGAAGGAAGAATCAGTCATTTAATATTCTCATATTATCAATAGAGAATAAATTCTTAAGTGTATGACTGAAATTAAAATGACAGAAAGTAATAAAATAAAAATTGAACCAAGAAAAACATGGTTGAAACACTTAAAAAGAATTCTTACGTTCATAAAATTTATTGTACAGACTACAAGGGTATCAGACAAAAGCCCCAGAAAGAAAAAAAAAGTTTACAGTCTATCACTAGAAAACCTTTTGCAGCTCTAATTTATACACGTAACAATATGGATGCATATGTTAAACTAATGAAGAAAAATATTGTTTTACAGAAGCACACTTCAATGTTTACAACCTATTGCCATAATGAAAATGAAAGAAAATCAAGATATGCAACCTTTGATTTCTCTACTCACATTTTTCAATAATGATAATCAGTTTTATCGAAGAGTGGTGTTTAGTGTATAAATAGGATAAACCCAATACATCCATAAAAGGCTCATTGATCTCTTGCTTCTAAACAATAAAATAAAAAAACAGTATTAAAGATCTCAAGTTGAATAACATATAACATTTCTCTACTAAAAGTTCTCTCATAAACAGTCATGCAGACGGTGAACAGACCAAAATTTACAATTTTCAAAACATCCAGCTACAGAATATATATCCATCTCATTATATCCTAGAACTATTTCTCGTTTTTCTAGTTTTACAAAAGCTGTATGTTGGAAGCCTTTTGAGTTTCTCCTGTAAAGCTAAGTATTCAGAAATGCTTGGCTTTTTTCTTCAAGAAAAAACAGTTCGTTTGGAGCTAGATCACACAGAGAAAAAATCACCCAAAATAGACCCATAAAAATCATATTGCAGTCACAGGAAAGCAAGACTAAAATGGAACAACATAGCGGCTGACACATTCTACGATGTGAAATCGCTACATGCAAACCCTTAATGAATATGCCCTACTATTAACCAAACACGTATTTGGATTATGCCCAATGGTTTTTGGAATA
>NW_019014635.1:284974-300284 GCF_000150535.2 Carica papaya
GCCGATTGGTTCCTTTTCTTGCTCCTTTCCATCATGTGCTTGAAGTAAGTTGATGGGACCATTATGCTCTTGAGTTAATTGGTTGAGTAGTTTCTTTCCTTGGGCTTCTTTAGTGGATCCAAACCCATCTTCCTCATTAATCCAAGATTAGATTAAGAGTTGGAGAGCTTGTTGTAATCTTTTGGTCTGGCTCCTTGTTATGGGCCCACTTGGCATGATGATGTCTCTTCCAAGTGGCTCAAGGTGATCCATGCTCACATCAAGTTTCCTGTTTTTTCAGAGTCCTGCTCAGGACAAAGTAATATCCAAATTACGGAGTGTCTTTCTGGAAATTGTTCGTGAATATAAAGTCTACACTGAGGAAGAAAGGAAGAAGGTTAATTTTTGTAAATTGAAATATATTTTATAAGATGTTATTGTATGTACTATAAGATTATTAACTCATTGATTTATAAGCAACTGCAGGTCGTGGCAGCTGGTGGACTCCATGTTGTAGGGACTGAGCGCCATGAATCTCGAAGAATAGACAATCAGGTTAACTAGCACATATATATTATAAGGTTTATACTTGCAAGACTTCGTTATTCTTTTTCTTTTGCATAATATTTACATTGAAAAATTCTCTGTGGTATGTGTTAAATTGAACTTTCATGTATCTCGTGCAGCTGCGTGGCCGAAGTGGGCGCCAAGGAGATCCTGGTAGTTCCCGCTTTTTCCTCAGTCTTGAAGATAACATTTTTCGGATTTTTGGGGGAGATCGAATTCAGGTTTGGCCTAGTAGTCTACTTCTCTAGTTGTCAATGGAACTCTAGGATATAGCTGTTAAAGAAATTATTATATTAAAATTTCTAGGGTTTGATGAGAGCTTTTAGAGTCGAAGACCTACCCATTGAATCCAAGATGCTTACTAAAGCACTAGACGAGGCTCAGCGGAAAGTTGAGAATTACTTTTTTGACATCCGAAAGCAATTGTTCGAGTATGATGACGTCCTTAATAGCCAAAGGGACCGTGTTTATACAGAGAGAAGGCGAGCCCTTGAATCTGACGACCTTCAGTCTCTTATTATTGAATATGCTGAATTGACCATGGATGATATTTTAGAGGTGAACTCTTTGACATTCATTGGTCAGATTGATTTCTCTTTCTTGCTTTCATAATATCTGTTGATCTCCTGTGTAATCGCTATCTTAGAAATCTTGGAGTATTTCACATGCTGGAATTCTTACTATCAACAGGCAAACATTGGTCCTGATGCTCCAAAAGAAAGCTGGGATCTTGAAAAGCTTATTGCAAAACTCCAGCAGTGAGTGACAGCTTTCCTTTTCAGTGCCAAGCATGATTGAAAAAACAAAGAAATGAAAAATTCCATATTTTGTATCATAAACATCCTGCATTTCTAAGCTGATTGAGAAATGTATCCATTATGTTGGGGAACTCTAACTGATATAATAGTTCTTAAGTAAATTATGTTCCCTAAAGTAATAACAAGATGCTTACTAGGAAAGGTTCAGAATCGTGCTTTCTGTACTATTTAGTTTCTAATATGGTGATCGCAAGGTCTCCCACTTGTTTTGCATATTAACTTCAAAATAACTTTGCTTAGACGAGTATTTTCCCATGGTTGTAGGTACTGCTATCTGTTAACTGATTTGACCTCAGATTTGCTAAGAAGCCAGTGTTCAAACTATGAGGAGTTGCAGGATAATCTTCGCCTTCGTGGCCGTGAAGCATACTTGCAAAAAAGAGTAAGTGTACTTGTCTCACCAATCCAATCCACAAGGCTGTTTGTCTTTCACTCTCAGACACACTGCTTAGTACGTGTAAGCTAAAGTTTTATGATCAGACAATGGTATGTAGAAGCTCTAGCTTTCGAAAAGGCAAGGGAACCTAAAACACCCGCCGTCCCAAGGGACTAGAGTGACAGATGTATCATGCAAATATGAACTGTATGCCTGAATTTCTGTATCTGTGACATGCCAAGAAATCATCAGTTTGGTTTCCATGTTGATAAAATTTTCATAATTAATATGCATGGAAACAAGGACCTAAGGACAAGATCAATTTGGTTATTATGTTGAATAAGCATAATGTTAAATGGGGGTTGGTTGTTCCTGCTTTCAAGCATTTAACTTCCTAGTACTTGTTTGAATCTTGACAGACTTAGTTATTTAAAATGGGTTTTAGGACATTGTGGAGAAACAAGCACCAGGCTTAATGAAGGAAGCGGAGAGGTTCTTAATTTTGAGCAACATTGATCGGTTGTGGAAGGAACATCTGCAAGCACTTAAGTTTGTACAGCAAGCTGTTAGCTTACGTGGCTATGCACAGAGAGACCCACTTATCGAATATAAGCTTGAGGGCTATAATCTCTTCTTGGAGATGATGGCACAAATCAGAAGAAATGTCATATACTCAATATATCAGGTCTGTATTAAACCATGTATAAAAATCAGAGGCATATCCCGGAAGATACATTATTTAATATGTGAGAAGTTTTCATATTTTCAGTTTCAACCAATGCTAGTAAAGAATGATAAGGAAGAAACTCAGAGTGAGAAATCTGGCAAGCTAGTTAGTAATGGAAGGGGTGGTAAGAAGAATCCTAATCCAGTTGGTGCTGCTGAGCCATCTGCATCAGCTGCCAGCCCTCAAGCCAGTGCATAGAACTTGTGACAAGGAAGGGGTTTGCGAAAAATCGTAAGGGGTTCAAATACTTTGGGTTGTTGACTATGCAATGCCTTGCAAATTACATAATCATTTGTCAAGAGATGGAATTTTGGTAGTTGTAAACTATGTGGATATAGGATAAGTCTCTCCTACTTGTATCATAAGTGAACCACACCACTGAAATTATTATATGGAGTACAATTCATGTAATTCAACCAAATGCCACAGTAGCATGTGAAGCTTTTAGAGGAATAACGAAGGCATTGAGGTTTCTGTAAACAATATCTCTGATTACATCAGAATATTCATACTAGTAGATAATTATGTCTTGTAGGGTCAATAAGAAAGCTCCATTCCCACTGTTAAAACAAGTGGGAGAATCCAAAAAAAATCTCTGCTTAAATAATGAATGAGGACATCCACTTTCAGCAGACTCCTTATAGAAGAAAGAAAGAAAAATACATTAAAAACCTTCAGATTTACATCAACTAATAAATCAAATATACCTTAATTCAAATATTTGAAATCTTATCTATAAATTGGAACAAACTAAACCCTTTGAAATTTCGCAATCGTAACCACTCTGGGACTATACTATTGTCGACCTTAATGAGAGGTGTAAGACTATACTCCCATTATTATAGAAAGGGTCTCCCTCCAACCCACTTCATTTTTGGTTCTTCTGCCATTCCCTTCTCTTTTGCTGTTAATGCATATGAAGCAACAGACATCTCTCATATCTTGACATTGTCCTTCACTACACCGGCTTCATTGCCATGAAGAATGTCCTCAAGAAGCTGATTGATGGCATTTCCTCTAGCCTGCATGAAGGGATTCCAGGTTGAAATTCAAATAAACAATTATGATTCAGCAGCCATGGAGACTTGTGATTCAACTCATTAGCCCTTACCTTCACTCCAATAACAATGGCCGTTTTAAGCTTGACAAGTTCACCTAATCTTAAAGACCCCTCCTTATTATCCCTGAGAAAGATTACCGGTACCTTTCTTGATGAGGCCAAGGTAGGCAAATGCTTTGTTAGCCACTGTGGATTGCAATCCGCAGCAACCAGTATTACCTAATGTGTCATAAGACATTAACTTCCTTGAATCATAAAACGTAGAATCCCCATTAAGTGCGACTTAAAACAGTATTAGTGTATGACTCTCTTGGTTCTCATCATTTGACCCCTTAAATTTAGAAGCAATTGATTAACATAAACTTCTATACAAACTACCAATGTAATCAGAAGTTCATTGATATCTTACCTGCAAAATATACTCTTGAAGGCATTACTCTTAACAACTCTAGACTATAAGTCAGTACCATACCGAGTAGAAAACCCACAACTTAAAATCAATACAGGTCTCAATTATCTTATTGCAGAATAAGTTTAGAGCAATAATAAACCTGAAGTTGAACCGGAGGAGCTTTCCGGCTGCTGCGAAAAGAGTTTTGAGGAGAGCTTCTGCCCATACCAACGCATGGTCCCATTCTTTCAAGCACACGAGTCACGTCATTGACTCCAATTGCAAATTGTTGCTAGATAACAGCACAACAAAGCCCAAAATAAAACTTTAGATACCCATCAGAAGTTAACTTTTTCACTCCCTCAGTTCTACCACTGTAGGAAAATCATCTATACCTTGTTTTTTTGCATCCTATTAAGTGTTTGGATCTCTGGTGTTATATAATAATAATAATAGCAAGCGATTTACAATAGATTTTATTGCACTAAGGCTAAGGCGAGGAATTGGGAAAAAACGCACTTTAGATACACTGGAGTTAAAGGCTTTCACGGTGTAAGTAGAGGTTTTTTTTCTTCCTCTACTAGTCTTTAGGTTTTAAGGAATGGCCGGGAGAATTTGCAAGATGTGGCACTTTAATAATAGAATAAAATGCTATACTTTGCCTGCCATCTTATTAGAAGAATCCTAGTTTCAAAGCTGCCTAGCCTTATTATGATATAGGACTGAAAAATTATTTAGCATGAAGCAGAAAAACGAAAAAGAAAAGGTACCTTCAGCCACATTTTTTCAGGCAAAGAGTTTACATCTAAATGTCTTCCTGACTCGATACCCCTGTTTAATATGATAACCATATAAGAACCCACTTCTATTCATGAATAAAAACAAGAATTACACGAAGAAACAAAGGAGAAAGAAAGAGACACTGTTTAAAAGTCTCAATTCTCTTCACCTCCTGATTAATTCGAGCAAACGAGCAAGACGTTCCCCTCCGAAGCAGCTAACGAATATAAAAGAGTATCAAGAATATCAGTTCTGTAGTCAAAATCAGGACGACGGCCCATAAAAAAAAAAAACATACTCCTGCTCTTCAGGAAGAGAGACAGATTTCGACGCATTACTTTGCTTCTTTCTCGAAGATTGGAAACCGTTTACATTCATTACTGCAGCGAGCAGACTCCGGTAGCTCTGACAAAAGTTCTGAAAGAGAAGAGAGAGAGAGAGAAAGAGATAGAGAGCGATTGACAGTGAGATTGCGGCGGTAAAGAGCTTTGATCAACTATTACAGGGAGTTTACTGATATTCGTTGGAGACATGGATAAAAAGCCCGTATTTTTCTCAGGAAGACGATGTTTTTACAAATACAAAGATTTACTTATAATTTTTTACTTTTTGAAGTTAGTTGTTAAGTTAAAATAAATAAATTTTAAATATATATTATCACCATATAACAAATATATTATTGAAATTAAGGATGTGATTGTTTTGGAAATTGAATTTACAAATTAGAAATAAATGAACTAAACTTTAGTTTCAGAAATATGGTTTGACATTGAATTTTTTATGTAAAAAACAAATAATTTATTTGATTATATATTATTTATCTTTTATAATTGAACATTATTATATTGAATATTGCTATATTCTAATTTTATTAATGGCAATAAAATTTATTTGAAATTGATAATATTATCCTTTTTATTATAATTTTCTTTTATTGTGGTAAAAAAGAAATAATTAAAAACTAATAAAAAGAAAAAGAAAAAGAAAAAGAAAAAGAAGAAAGAAGAGAAGAAAATTAAAAAGAAGTAAAACCCAACGTAAATTCTGCCCACATCCAACATGTAGGCCCGATGCACCCCAAGCTGCGGGCATTAAACGACTCCGTTTCAAAGGTATTTTATTATCCTTCATTCTTTCGGCTATAGATACAACGGATGAGACTAGCTAGGCTTAGGGAATTAATTTGAAAAAGATACGAAGGATTGTAATATATTTACAACATACAGCAAAAATATAAACAATTTAATATTATTTATTTATATTTTAAAAATTATATTATTTATTAAAAATTAAATTTAGAATATAGTTGATAACTGATTTTTAAATTAAATTTTTTTAAAAATATAAAAATTATATGCATATTTACATTGAAACTGATATTTGATAATAAATTTTTAATCAATAAAACATGCCAATAAATTAAATAATATTTGTATTAAAATTGTCTCCCAAAATTTTAACAAATTGAAATAACAAAAATTTCTCACTTTTTCTCTTGTTTTTAGTGTGCGGCTACAATTTTTCAGTACAAAAATTTGATATGTATATCTTATATATATATATATATATATATATATGCAGCACAATTAGGTTTTTTTAACCTAATTATCAAGTCTTTTGGACTTCTACCGTCGACGTCCAAACTAATTTGGTTTTTATCTGTTTTTTATTTTTTTAATAAAATATTTTATAAATCAATTCAATCCTAAATTAAATTTTATAATAATCTCTATTATTATAATAGTCGCTCATATTATATTATTATATTAATAATATAATAATAAAAAATATAAATATTAATTTTTTATTTCTAAAATAGAAAAATTCAATTTATCTCTAATATTTGTTAGTGTGCAATCTCATAAGTTCAATACTAAATTGATAGTAAATTGGTCAAACTAATTTACTAATCAATGTTGGTGTCTAACAACACTATTTAATAACCAGATAGTATGAAATGTACAATTATTCTTAAAAATTTGTTAAAAAAAAATGTAATATTTTTTTTTATCATTATTGCTCCCGGTTAACAATATGATATATTTTAACTATCAAATCCTAATATATAACCAACTATATTTCATGTAAATGATAACTAACTAATGAATAATATAAGAAACCCATTTCTTTTTTCATTCAATTGCCCTAGGTAAGGTTTTAGTGTAGTCGTTATAATAAATGACAACATAAACTTAAATTCATTATCAAAGTTAATAGTGTTCATCTTGATCAATCATCTTATAAGTATTTAATCACACTCAATATCCTTTTAACTATAGTTTATGATTATAAGTGTACATAATCAAAATATGATAAATGACTTGTTAATTATTATGATAATCTCAAGTTAAAAAAAATTTTTACATTTCATCATTTAAGAGAATATTTTATTGATAGTTTAAGATAATATTAATCATTAAGAATTCTTAATTGGGTTAGTTCAATAATCATATCTTTATATGCATAATTTATATATGTGATTTAGTTAATGAGATTAACTAATTTTTATCTTATAGAGACCATAATATATATATTGATCGTATTGGATCATTAATATCCTATTTTAATGATCTAATGATAAATAATATTTTAGATTAAATCATAAAAACCTTTACTCTCATTATCAAGATCTTCATCTTGATGTAAAGTCTCTAAATTTAATCAAGAACTTTATCATATAAATTAAACAACAAAATAATAAATATGATAATAAAAATATTATTGTCATATATTAAAATAAATTATCAAACAAAAATATATTCAATATAGTACATGAATAATTAGGATCTTAGGCATAACAATTATATTCCTAACAATCTCCCACTTGCATTAGATTCAATTTATCATGTTCTTCATTCCCAATGTCTACTTATACTTGTCAAACTCCTTTACACAAAGAGTCTTACTGAATGGGTTAGTTGCATTATTTTTTCTATTAACCTTTTGAATTTTAAAATCCCAATTCAATGATTTCCTTGATCTTGTGACTGCAGAATGTGTTTGGATTTTGATGCAATCTCAACTCTTTTACTTGAACGATCACTTCAGTATTGTCACACAATAATGGAACTTGACTTTCTATTCAAGGAACCATACTAAGTTCAATTAAAAACTTTTTCATCTAAATAGCTTCATGGACAACTTCACTTACCCCTATATATTCTGTTTCGGTCATTAAATCAACTACTATAGCTTGTTTGGAACTTTTCTAACTCACTGCACACTATTTAAAGTGAACACATAACTAGGTATAGATTTGCTATCATCTTTATATATGATAAAACTTGCATTGATATAATATTCTAATTTTAACTCAAACTCTCCATAGATGAGGAATTAGGCTTTAGTTCTTCTTAAGTGCTTGAGAATGGTCTTTACCACTTTTTAATATTCCTCAGCAAGATTTGCCTGATATCGATTAGTCACTCCTAGTGCATAAGCCACCTAAGGACATGTACATATCATGGTATACATGATAACTCCCACTACATTAGCATATAAGACTCTACCTATGTGTTCTCTTTCTTTAGAGGTTTTAGGATAATTCAACTTATCTGGTGCATAACGTTGTTTAACAGACCTTTTAAGAGGTTCGTGTACAACTTGTTCACCTTGTACTATATTAGATTACTGTTCAATTTGATTTTGAATAAGTTCATTAACTAGTTCTTGAACAACATTTGTTTCTTGAACCTCAACCATTGGAGATGACAACTTCCTTGTCATCTTCAAAACGTAAAGGTTACTCATCTTGTTTCTCACGATCCTCTTCTTATATTGATTTATTAGTTTCTTGAACTTTAATCAAGTTCAATTCTTTCATCATGATTTCCTTCTAAAAAAAATTTCATTTCTAAAAAGATTGCGCCTCTAGCCACAAACACTTTATGGTGATATGAGTAATAGAAATAATATCCCATTATTTCTTTGGGATACCAAATGAATCTACACATATTAAATCTTGAGTCAAGTTTATTTATTTACAATCTCTTAGTATAAGCTGGACAACCCCAAACTTTAACATGCTTAAGGCTCGGTTTATGTCATTTATATATCTTATATGGTGTTGTAGAGACTCATTTAGTGGATACTTTATTTAGTATATATGCTGTAGTTTTCAAAATGTATTCCTATAAATTAATTAGAAGATCTGTAAACTCCATCATTGATCTCACTATATCTAATAAGGTTTGATTTTTTTTTTTTTCCGAACACACAATTGTGTTGTGATGTTCCAGGAGGAGGGGTCAACTGTAAGAGAATCCCATTCTCTTTGAGATATATAATAAAATCATTATTAAGATATTCTCCTCCTCTATAAGACCTTAACACTTTAATACTTTTACCATTTTATTTTTCAACTTCATTATGTAATCTTTTGAACATTTCAAAAGACTCAGATTTATGTTTCATAAGATACACAAATCCATATATTGACATATCATCAGTGAAGGTGATAAGTAAGAATATCATTTTTTGCTTGAATTTTTATGGGGCCACGAACATCAGTATGAATTAGTCTCAATAATTCAGAAGCTCTTTCTTCACTTTCAATAAATTCGGTCTTTTTTCCTTTGGGACAAGATTAACAAGTTGGATATGATTCATAATCATATTTGTCAATGTAATTTTTTTTCTACAACTCGTTTATTCTTTTCTCTCCAATATGAGCAAGCCTACGATCCTAAAGATATGTATGATTTACTTGATTATCTCTTTTTCACTTAACACTCTATTTGGATGATTTTTGTTATAGGTAATTAATGTAAGGTAATGTATGGTAATTGTGTAGGATAGTAATTATAAAGTTATATCATGTTTGGAAAGATGATATATTAATGCACGTTAATGACAACTGTTTTATTTGAATTGATAGTATGATTTGATTGTATATTAAGTCAAATTATTAATTCATTCAAATCTTATTATATGTAATATTAAAAAAAAAGACTCATTTAACTTGAAAAATTATTTAAATTGTAATTTTTAATGTTTTTTTCTTAAAATATCAAAAATAAATTTGTTATGAAAAATAAAAATTTATTTATTTTATATTTAGTATAAAAAATCAATTTAAAACTACAATTTTTTATTTATGATTATAAACTGAAAAAAAATCTAAAAAATTATCTATTACATAATATTTATTATTATGATTTCTATGACATAAATAAATAAATTTTATTGGGAACAATTTTCAGTTTTGATAATTTTTAAATAATTAAATACTTACGTACATTCAATCAACTTACATATTTTAATCATTCTCTTAATAATATGTATTCGATCAATATAAGTTATTTAATTTTTCACCCATTCATTTGGATTTGAACTTCGTTTGAGGTGTTTACTTTTTTACCCATTTGTCTATAAGTTATTTATTTTAGCTGATATATTCATAAAATAATTATATTAAAATCTAAGATAAATTTAAATTTATATATGAAATCTAATATTTATTACAATTTAATTTATAATATTTTTTATTATAAATTAATTTTCAATATTTTTTTATTTATTTTTAATTTTTATTTTTACTCTATTTTTTAATAAATAAATATGAAATAATTAAATTATATTTAAGTATTTTGAAAAACAACTCAAATATTATTATTAATTAATTAAAATCTATTCCATTACAAAGCTTGATGAGCTTAAACTTTTTTTCTGATTTGAATTGTCTGCTTAATTTATATATAATTTTTTATTTAATATTTTTGTAAAAATTTGATAGTAAAAATGTAAAAGTGAAAACACAATTTTTTATTTAATTTTTTCATAAAAATTTGAGCGTTTAAGAATTGGGAAGAAGATTATCATACATTGTCAAATTGCATGTCTTTTAAACTAAATGTCTTGTAGTCTTGAAAAGTTTAAAGTACAAATTATATAAATTATATATACAATTACTTGTTAATAAGAAAAGTAAATATTATAACTTTACTATTTTTTATTAATTACAATGGTTGATAATATACCATCTAATATATCTATATAATTAATAATTATTAACTCATTTACAAAGAGTTAATTTGTTAATCAATTTTAACTATTAATCATGATTGAAATTTAATATATCCAATCATATTTTTTTAATTTCAATTCACTGTTTTAACAGAAATATACATTATATATATGTATATAATTCATATTCATATTCAACATAAGTTAATCAATCCAAAATAACAAATTAGTCTATCTATAACAACCCACTTTCTTTGAAGAGAAAGGAGTGTTGCCACACATATAAACATGATAAATTTTGTGCAACATCATATTAATCATTATAAATCAACAACACATCTTTTGTACGGAGTTACAATTTATGAGACTCACAAAAATCTTTTAAAATTACATCACAATAATATATATAGATCTACTTTACAATAAACATCCAAAATAGCTAAAAGATTCTTCAAAGTCTTCCTTTAATCTTGAACTGACTCATGACCTGAACTAATCTGCACTAAGGATTGTGAATTAGGGTGAGCTTCACGAACTCAATAAGAATAAAGTAGTGTTTAAAACAAAGATATGCAAACACACATTCATACAAGTTTAATAAAACCAATGCAAATTTTATCGAATAAAATCCAAAGTTGAACAATACTCATAACCATCATCCCTTTTTCCTTTTACTGAAAAAGATCTTTATTAATTTATCTTACTAGTAATCATCCATACACATAAAATTAAGAAATCGTTAGAATCACCATGAAAAGTACAATCAACATGTATCTTAATAAATGTAACATTTGGGTTCCTTACCATTTCATCGAAAGCAAGGTTACTTACCATTTCTATTTCCATCACATATTGTTATTTTTCTTACCGCTATCACTGGAGGTCCATAAGGATCTCTACTACATGCTGATGTACAAATATTTCTTTTACAATTCATCGGCTGTCCCCATACCCTGTTCGATAATGGATGCTACAATTATAGACTGTCTCAATATCCCGTCCAGTATGGGACTTTCCACTCCCGTACAACTAAGGATACATCCACAGTAGGGTTCACCCTATGTACCAAGTACGTACACTCTCTTCCATGATACTCAGTAAGCTTTTTCTTCTTCAAATGTTATTTTTATTTCATATCCCTATTTTAGAAACTCAAACATTCTTGATATTTTATTCTTTTTCTACTTAAATATTATATTTATATTTTTGAAGAAAAATTCATATTCAACAATGGTATTAATTTATATTCTCACTCACACTGCTAATAATCAATCTTATCACTCTCACACACCTATTTACACAACTGAGATGTGCACTCATTCCACCCACAACGAGTATACATAATAACTAACTTGTATGTATACCAAACACACATAAAAAATCATTTGAGCAAGTAGTCACATGCATACATGTATATCCAATATACACAGTTTACATCATATTAAACATATACCCAACGTATTACGTAAATAACAAGCAACCACAATCCATAGCTACACACATTGTTTACTTAAATTTATCTTAGTACCATTTTATTTAACCATAAACTATTCTAATTATGTATATATATATATACTTTTTTACTATATACATATTTAATCTAATTATGATTTAACATACATAAACCATTATAACTATATTAATCATAATATCACAATACTTATAAATATATAAAATGTAAACACATATCTCACATTCACCTATATAAACCCATACATACAAATTCTCTAAATACTAACGTGCTTAAACACCACCACTTATACCCATACAAAATACGTACATCTATATTCCTACTTTAAATATGCATATAAGCAATTTCTATATGTAAAGGCCTATAACTTAAAAAAGAAATAAAATCATGAATTAAATGCGGAAGCGAAATAATAAAGTTTAGGGTTCATATTCCTTATACAATAATTTAGAATGTCCAATAAAGCTACAAGAATGTCCATTCTAAAAGAATAAATGAAAATTAAAGAAATAAACAGAAGATAAATAACTGAGCATTTTAGCACGTCCTTTACTAGCTTTTGAAAGGAGTCCGGGTGTTGAATTTATTCACAACCTTTTTGTTGATCGAAATCTGGATCTTAGTTCTCTTGATATGAAATAATTAATGAAAGGGTGAGGTATACTAGCTCAATAAGAATATCACATTACTCACCGATAGAGAAACTAAAAGTTGGTAAAAATCATAAAAATAACAAATGAAGCTCTTGATTTAAGTAAATTCATTTATAATGAAGAAACTATTTATTACATATATTTACCGTTGCGAGATTCAAAAATTGACCTATAGAGACAGTAACCCAAATAACATTCCAATCTCATATTCAAGTGAGCAAGAACAATAACTTTCCCTTTTTATTTGCATACTAGTATCTTTGGTGGCCCATAAAGATCTCCCACTATGCATGAACCAATATTCAACATTGTTAACTAATTGGCCGTATTCATACCCCATTCAATATGAGCTCCAAAAATACTATTCCTCAATACTCCGTCCCGTATGAGGGTGAATCGGACCGTCCCCATACCTCGTCTGGTATGAGTGCTAAAAATATCAATTCTCGATACCCCGTCCAGTATAAGGCAACGTTCATGATAGGGTTCCCTATGTACCCGGTCCGTCCACCATCTCCCAAGATATCCAGTAAGGTGGTTCATTAATTCACATGACCAATAAATTTTTCATTTGCATATTAATTACCAATTTCACAAATCAACTATAAATCACGCAAGACAAGCAATATATATATATATCAAGGAAGTACAATTAAATTAATTAACCATTCTAGTATATCATTATGTATTTAAAGTTGTAAATTCAACAATCAGTTAAACAGGATAACAAATAAATGACTAATCGATTTCCAACTCCATTGATAACCTGTAATTATTCTCAAAATTTTTTAAATTACACAAAATACTATATTACTAATTATTAAGCTTCAATTCCGTACAGAGAATAAAGTGAGGAATTTTTACCCGAATCGGTGTCCGAAACACCAAACTTTCAGCTGCGTCTACTGGCAATCCTTGGGTTTCTTGAATTTTTATTCGGAGATACGTTTTTACATACATAAAAATATCCTAAAAAACTTAAAAATCAGTCTTGAAAACCTTTTTTAGAAATTTCAAAATTCTGGCATGGCGAACCGCCGTGCTCTAGCGATGGCATCGTTGCCCGTGGAGGTAGTTTACCTCAGCCTAGCCGTTTTCGATCGATTTTATACCCATCCCTGCGAGAAAATATGTTAAAGGACCTCAGTTAGCCAGAAAAAGTCAAAAAACATAAACCTATCAACGACGAGATTTTTCGATGCGGTGGCTCCACCGGCTCACCTTCACGGCTGGACGTTTTTCTTATGTCAACCTGTAGAAAACAGAACAATGAACACAATGGTGAAAAAATCGCACAAAACAGAGAACAGGAAGGGGTCCACTGGGCTTCGGCCCCAGTTTCTGGCTAATCCACTGTTCCTTTTCCTCCAATTTGACCATGGGGTTGCTCAGAATCAAATTCTGAGCAGATTTGATATTTTTTACCTTTTTTAGCAGTCGGAGGTGGCTCCGGCGCGATGGTGGGCAGTGGTCGACTCCCTTCTCTAGTGACTGTTCTTCTTATTCGGCGGGAGGCTGGTGGCTAGGGTTTGGGTTCGGTGTGATGCACGATATTTATACCTATCTCGCTTAAATCTGAACTGTTCATCATATTTGATCTCAACTGTCCAATTGCGTTTAAAAAGAAAATGAATCTGCACCATTCATCGCGATTTGATCTTGACTGTCCGATCGCATTTAAAGAGATAACAAATTTAAACTGTTCATCACGTTTAATCGCGATCGTCCAATCGCGTTTGAGGAGGGAACAGATCTGGACCATCCACGTGCACGGGAACACTTCTGGGCCGTCAGATCGCGGGCATGTGGATTGCCAGCGTGGCCTCCCGCGTGGCACCAGTCAGTGTACCTTGCCACGCGGCATCCTCTAGTTTATCAGGGCTACTGATTGGGCGGTCCTCCGTGGTGTAATTTTTTTAATTGTGTTTTGACCCCCAGTTTTCGAATTTTCTTTCAAAAATACCATCCGAACCCAAATTTTCACCCGTTTTTTCCAAAATTATTTTCAATTTCATCATCAACCTATTTTTTTCCATAATTTCGCATTAAATAAAAATTTGTTAATTTCAAATTTATATTTTTATACATTTTTTAAAATTTAAAATTAATCCCGAAGCAAATTTCAGGTCCGAGTATTACAACTCTCTCCCCTTTAAAAGAATATTGGTCCCTTAAGTTTGTCTCCCTCTCACTCAATCAAACAGTTGGAGATATTGAGCTCTGAAGTCTGATTCTAGCTCCCATGTGACCTCTCTCTCTGTGTGATTCTACCATAGGACCTTAAAGAAGGAAATTTTTCGGTTGCGAAGTACTCTGCTCTTTCGATCCACAATACTCACTGGTACCTCCTCATAGGACAGATCCTCCTGAAGTGAAAAGGGCTCGTTTGTCAAGATGTTAGAGGGGTCCGATTTGTGCTTGCATAGCGTAGATACAAGAAACACATTATGGACCCTAGATATTCTAGAGGTAGTGCCAGTGTATAGACGGGGTACAATTCTGTCTAAATTTCAAATTGTCAATA
>NW_019014635.1:333479-376650 GCF_000150535.2 Carica papaya
GCTTTGGCCATAACAACCGAGTAAGTACTGAGCTCAAAACACATACAGTTGTTATCTTAATCTCAGGACAAATGCCCCAGTCGAACTTTCTTGCCTTTCTTCCTTCATCCATCATGCTCTCAGGGAAATATCGGCACAACTCTAGGAACTTTCGAATATATTCTGATACAGTCATGTCACTTTGGACTAGGTATGCAAACTCCATTTTCTTCAGATGTCGGAGATGCTCTGGGAGGTACTCTGCATTGAAAGCCATCAAGAATTATTCCCAAATTATTAGAACGGGCATGGTGACCTCTGCCGACTCAACTTCGCAGTTGGACTTTTTCTTCGGTCAATCTGTGAAAAACAGAGTGCTGAATACAATGGTAGAAAAATTGCACAAAACGAGAATCAGAAAGAGCCTCATCGGAGGTATTTTTGATTTTTCTCATGACGGTACCGCCAGACATTGTCGCAGTTTTCGGCTCATCTGCTGGTCATTTTGTTCCGATTTGGCCATAGGGGTGTTCAAAATTAAATTTCGAGCGAATGAATTTTTTTTTACCTTTTTTGGCAATCGGAGGTGGCTCCAGCGCAGCGGCGGGCGGCGGTTGGCGGTTGGCTCCCTTCTCCGGCGACTAATTCTTCTTCTCCAGCGTGGGGCTGGCGGCTAGGGTTAAGGTTCGATGTGAAGTGATATATTTATACTTGTCTTCCTTTAATTTGGGTTGTCTATCGTGTTCGATTTTGACCGTCCGATCGCGTTTAAAGAGAAACTAAATCTGAACCGTTTATCGCGAATTGATCTTGACCATACGATCGCGTTTAAAGAGAAAATGGATCCAGACCGTCCACGCGCGTGAGAACAAATTCGGACCGTCCACGCTCGTGGGAATAAATCTGGACCGTCCGATCGCGAACACGAGGATTGCCAGCATGACGTCCCACATGGCACCGAGTCAGTGTTTCTTACCACGCGGCGCGCTCCGGTTCGTCGAGGCTGCTAACTGGGCGGTCTTACGTTGTATATTTTTCTTAAATTACGTTTTTACCTTTAGTTTTCGATTTTTCTTTCAAAAATACCTCACGAATCCAAATTTTCAACTCTTTTTTCCAAAATTATTTTTAATTTCATTATCCACCTAATTTTTTCTAATTTTTACATTAAATAAAAATTCATAAATTTAAAAATTATATTTTATATATTAATTTTAAAATTTTAAAGTTAATTACGAGTATTACAGTTTATATATATTCATCTAGAGTTTTTTATGCTTGAAAAATAATAATGAAGATATTGATATCAGGAAAAAAAAAATACTTTAAAATCCATACCATAAACCAAAAGAAATGCAAACCACCCACAAATTGAAAAAGATGGAATTGATTTTAGTTTGTTTACATAACTTGTAACACGATGATAATTGAACCTAAAAGTAAGGTACACCAAATTAAGAATTTGGTTGTAGGCACATGGCTAGAAGAGAAATTTTAAATCCTAACTTTTTATCACTATTGATTTTCGAGATATGTATAATTAAAATATCCTTAATCTATATATTAAGTTGTATGTATAATGGAATATCTATATATATACCCACATACATATATGTTGTTGTATTTTTTTTTTTCTCTTACACATGGAATTTAGAGAAAAGAGATAATTAGCCAAGATATAAAATGCAAACGATGCGAATAAAATACTTTTTCCATTAACCTGTTTTAGATCCAAGGTGAATTCAAGTTTTTGTTATTTGTAACTAGGTTGCATCTTGGTTTTGTGAGATCTGTCCCAAACCTAACCATTTGTCATTCCTAATTTTTAGGGTAATCTTGAGTTCTACTAAAGCATTAGATAGATTTTACTTTATGTGCTTAAGTTTTTTTTTTTTTTCTTTTTCCAAAGAAAAATTAAGGTAAATTAACATGAGAGCAAGGAAGGTTTCATCCAAAGCAAGGAGAAAATAAAGAGAGGAAATTCTCCGAACCCTAACCCTAATCAACATTTCAAGGTAGAGGAAGAAAATTCTCCAACACTTCATTTTCTCTCCTCCCTATATCTTTTTTTAAAAAAATTTTTTAAAGCTCTTCATTGACAAGCTAGGTATTACTCCTAATTTTGTGGAACCTTTGAGTAATGCAAGCATGATTTTATAGATGTATGATCATTATGGTAAAAGATATGCCAATATATGCTTTTAAAAAAAAAAACTAAAAGTTAAGTTAGGTTTAATGTGATCAAGTTTAAATGAAAAATAAAAAAACAAAATTTGAATTTCAATGTTTACATGTATGATATTAGTTGAATATTGATTTTCTTTTTTAATCTATAAGTCAGACATGCGTCCTAAAATTCTGATTTAGTTTTTTAAAAGTTGAATTTATTTGATCATATAATTAACAATCTCTATGAAATATCTTTTAAAATTTTTGTGAACTCTCTAATAGAGTTACTAAATGTTTCTATTCATTTTTTCTGGCAAAACTTTGACCTTTTTATTTCTTTTAACAATCATCTTCTTGTAATAGAGACAAAAAAAATTATAATACGATCGCTTAATTGACTATTCTTACCATTTGAACCTTCATTTATCTTTGTCATGTTCTTTATCTTTGCCATGATATCTACCTTTAGCAACTCATTTTGTCCCTCATTTTAATATCTTTGGTTTGAGTGTTATAAATTGCTTTACCTTTAGGTTAATTCATTGACTTAGTATGTCATAAGCATACGAAGAGCCCGGTTACTTCATTTATGAAAATGCTGCCAAATATCTTGATTCTTCCATAACTATTATTACGGGATCAAATCTCGGAGTTGAAGTTTTTAAAATTTTCGTAACCATTTTTTTTGTCACTCATGTTCTATTTATACAATTTTTTAAGGTCACAATTTCATTAGTTTTTTACTGGAAAAAAAAGTTGCCACTATTTTTAGAATTTGAAAGAATATTATTTTAAAATCTTTAAGAGGAATTTGGGAAAACAAAAAAAAAAAAAAAAACTCATCTAAGAGGGATGGTGACTCAGGGAACATAAAAAGTTGATTATTTAGAATTTGCTTACACTTACTTCTATGGATACGATTGCCATTGCAGTTAAAAGGAAAGATGGTTTTAGTTTAAAATCTTTCTGTTTTTCGTGGGTTATTTACTAATTATGATTAGAATCTCTATTCTTCATCAAGTATTAGAGATGTTGGGATGTAAATATGTACGTACGATAATCTGCAAGCACTTTGACTTCGATCTTCGATTTAGAATCGTTCTTTCAAAATATAGAGGACGCCCACTAAGGACTTTTTTGGTTGATATATGGGTTTTCCAAGATTTTTGTGGGTTCTGACTGCATGATGATTTTGACGTACACACATATATATGTTTTGAGCTATGCGTATGTTGTGTTTTTTTTATAGTCATTTGCGTGCATTCTGCTTCACATACACATTTTCTGTACATATATATATATATATAATTTATGGCATTTGGATATGTTGATGGAAGCTTGTTTATCAAAGTTGTTGATTTCCTGACCATCTTGATTGTTGGTTGTGTTGCTTTGGATCTGGTTTTTGTGCTGCTTAACTAATTATTAATTTCAACTTATAAACATTAATTTTCTGCTTATATTTGTGATTAATTGTTTTTAATTCTGTTAATTAATTTACTTTTCTTTTCTTTTTTTCTTTTTTTTTTTTTTCAAGATACTCATACAGATTAATCAAATGGTTGGTATTTGTAGGTGTCATATAACTAACAATTTCATTAACAAAATATGCTCCAGTTAATTAATTTATTGGTTGCTCATTTTTTTGTAGTAATTAATCGTAAATCATTCCAAAGCCTTGATCTTATTTCCCCTTGTGAAAATTGTGTGTTTTAAATATATTTATATATATATATTGAAAAGTGAGTTAATACCCAAAAAAAAAAAAAAAAGGGATGATTAGGCGTGTATAAATAACATGATAAAACTACATAATTAACCTTAATTACCAAGGAATTTAAGTCATAAAAAGAAACGAAAAACTGTAATTACAAACTTAAACATTCATTGCTCAACATAAAAGCTTCAGCTTTTTTTATTTGGTTTTCGTGGGTAATTAAAAAGTTAAGCACACGTAATTAATTCAAATTTATTACATTTATTTTTCTCATTAAATTATTTAATTAATAAGTAAAAGGAATTGTGTAAAATAGATACAATCAAAAGTAGAAAGTTAATAATTATAAGTAAAATTAGAATTAAAAAAGAAGACAAAACACAATTATGCAAATCTAAGAAAGATTTTGGTAAATAAATTAAAAAAAATATATACATATATATATATATGTATATATAGGTCAGGTAATTAAGATTTTCCTTATCAATGTCTCTTAGATTTTGTCCCCTTCTTTCTAGGCTTTATTTAGTTTCTCTAATTAAGTGGGTAAAATGATATGTTTTGTTATTTAGAGGGTTGGGTATTATGGTAAGTTCATTAAAACAATAAATTTAGTTGGACAATGAAATTTACATTTATTTTTCTTTTAGTTCCCTTACTAATAATTATTAGGTATATCCAATATTTTATTGTTGGTACTGTAGGATTTTGCCCATCAAAACCTCCTAGCTACTCTATACATACATAAAAATATAAATATGTATTAGTAGTGATTGCCAAGTTGTCATTACCTGAACAAATGACTTTCTGATTTCATACTATCTAATATCAACTATTTGTATTATTTCTAATTTAGGCAAAGTCTAATCCAAAATCTTCTTTCAAAAAGTGAAAATCCAAAACAAAATCATTAAACCCATCTGAAAACCAACAAATTTGAACTACCATTTCACTATACAAAGGGTTTCAACTCAAAATTAACCCATTTGATTTTATTATTAATTGTTTCAAAAAAAATTGTAGATTGAAGCTGAGCTTTCCATATCAAAGAAATGGGTATGATATAAATGTTATGTAAATGATGAGTTAGTTTGAAGGGGGGCATATATTGTTGCAAGGGTTTCCTCTTTTGAGGTCAAAATGACCCAGAGAGGGGGAGGTGATCCCAATTTAAGTGGTAATAATAAAGGCAGGGAGTGAAGTGAAAATATGAGTTTCACAGTGAAGAGGCAACGGGTCAAGTCTCTTTAGCAAAAAGCCAGGGGCTACAGTGAAAATATCAAATAGTTGTTTTTTAAGTTGAAAAAAAAGGGAAGATTGACCGTTTTTAAAGGGAATTAGTGAAATGAGGGCACTTGTCAGTTGAAAGGCATGAAAATGGTGAACAGTTCTTGTGGTCTGGAAATGGACAAAACGGAGCCGTTTTGCATTGTGAGTTGTAATTTTTTTTTTTCTTTTTTAAATTGAATTTTTTTAACTGCCAGGAAAAGAACCAATTAGTTTTTTGGGTTTTGTTTTCTATTGATTCCACCCTCAACCTATCCCCCTTCCTATGCAAACCAATTATAATTTTTTTTTTAGAAAAAAGAAAAAAATGAACTATTTTTGAGTCAAATTCCATGTTTTTTTTTTATAAAAAAAATGATTTTATCAGTCTGTTTTTTAGTTTTATTTTTGAGGTAGAGGAACTGAAATTGGTGTAGATTAAAGATGGTGAATTTGTGCTGAGTTGAGATGAGAAAGTTAGAGGCCATGCAAAACCAAGTTTCTAAATACATCAATACATACACATTCTCTCTCTTTCTACACAGGAAAAAGCCACTCTGTCACTGCTCTCCAAACACAAACAAAACGAGAACCCAAACGCAACCCACGCTGCTCTGCTACACACCATATGCCACGCCTTCTTCTTCTTCTTCGATTTCATCGAATTTTTCCTGCGTAACCTTTTCTGGGTATCCTCCATTGGATCATTTCTCATTACTAATGTGTAGCAGATAGCAAGCAGCAGAGACAGGGAGAGAGAAAGAGAGGTGGGTAATGGAGCACAGGTGAAAGCAGAAGAGGGACCTACTGCTTCATTTTTGGCGGGCAGCAACAGTCACTTTCAATGATTTGCTTTGGGTGCTGCCGGTGCTTCTCTCAAATCACCTATCTAATCACTCCTCCATATTGCTAAGAGAAAGAGAGAGAGAAAAGAGAAACAGAGATCTTTCATCACAAAAACCAACCCGTCTTCTTCAAGCTTTCCTTTCTTTTCTCTTTCATCAAGGGAGGAAGAGGAAAGGAATTAGTTGGTGGGCTGTGGTCTTCGTTGCCGAAGCTAGGTTATTTTTAAAAGGCATTCTTGTTTTAGCTCCTTGGGCTGGAAGGGGAATCCGCAGATCTCATTCATATGAGGAGATCTTTATCTGTGAGTTTATTTCTGTCATTTCTTTCTCTCTCCCCCCTTTTCCTGCTTCATTCTGTTTTAATTTCATGTTTTTTTTTCTATATTATTCACTTGCTTTTACTGTAGTTGCTGCTCTTCCTTCTGTACGACTGGGAGTTTTCAATAAGATCTGAACACAATGTTCAAAATGCATCCAGATGTAAGAGTATAAATCATCAAAAATTTCCTCAAGATTACACTATTAATTACTCATAAAAAAGAACAAAAATGATTCCAGGATCTGGGTGTTACTATATGTATGTTTTTTCATTCTTCCTTCCCCTCCCCACCTCCCTCTGCCCAAGTGGTAGCTGCAGTCTTAGTTATTATTGCTTATTTTTGTTGAGTGCCTATTTGTCTGCCTCATTCTTGAACCATTAACTTAAGGCGGAATGTGGCTTCTCTAACCAGCTGTTCTCTGGATTAGCCACTTGTAATGGCATGAGCTCTGTGAGCATCACCGAAGTCCATGACCTAGCTAATAAAGCCTCGCAGTTATCTTTTGCATGTTCTTAGTGAGCCTTTAACTCGTTCTTTTGATTTCACATTCTTGTTTCTCTTGCTTGCCTTTCTCTAATTTCTGCTTTTGTTCTGTATTCATGCTTGTAAAGGGGTAATACTAGCCAAAAGAAAATTCTAATTTGGATGAATTATGAATCAATTATCTTTGTGCTCAACATGGAATTTAATAACGATAGCTGCTTAAACTCGAACCTAATCATAATTTTGCACATTTAAGGATTTTCAAATGTTTATTTTCAGCTGGTAGATGTGCTTCTGGTTATTGCATTCCTTAGTAATGCTCCATGGGCTGTCAATGGCGGCTCAAATTGCAAGTACACCAGCTCAGGTGACATTAGGCCTCATAGTGTTACTATTACAGAATTTGGGGCAGTTGGAGATGGAGTCACTCTCAACACCAAAGCTTTTCAGAATGCCATCTTCTATCTCAATTCATTTGCTGACAAGGGTGGGGCCAAGCTTTTTGTGCCAGCTGGACGGTGGTTGACAGGAAGCTTTGATCTCATCAGTCATTTAACTTTGTGGTTAGATAAGGATGCAGTAATTCTTGGATCATTAGTAAGCTCTCACTTACTTTCTCTCCTTGTGCTTTGTGGTTTTACTCTGTTGATAGAACTGTGGCTAGAGATAGCACATGAGAGCTGTTATTAACAGAGTTATATTTGGTTGAGGATGCTGACAGTAAAGGAATCAATTTAGAAATTAAAGAATATGCATTTAGTAGATTTGTCAGCAAATCAATTTTCTCTGGGTCGAATTGATCTAAACATGCAAGATTTACCACTTATCTGTAATCTCTGGTAATCCGTTGTTAGTTCATCTTGGAACTTAACTAAAATCCTGAAATGAGTTGAGCCTTCCACAGGGACACTGCAATTGTATCTTAGCACATAATACTAACTTGTTTGTCCTGTATTGTCCAGAATTCGGATGATTGGCCAGTTGTTGATCCTCTACCATCATATGGTCGAGGTAGAGAGCTACCTGGTGGTAGGCATCGGAGCCTTATATTTGGACACAATTTGACAGATGTCATTATAACAGGTTTTTCATATTGATAAGGAATTGTATTTGATTTGCATTTTATTTGCCTTCCTGATGCCACCATTGCCGCCCTGCAGGTGATAATGGTACAATCGACGGCCAAGGCAGCATCTGGTGGGACTGGTTCAGAAATGGAACACTGGACTACACTCGACCTCATCTGGTTGAGTTGATGAACTCAACTGGGGTTGTCATTTCAAATCTGACTTTCTTGAATTCACCATTTTGGACCATCCACCCAGTATATTGCAGGTTAGTCCTCTCCAAATGAATCCTCTTCATTTTTTGTTGGACTTCAGGCGTTTAGCAGTTTTTATGAATTGGGGGAGAGTTGAGACTGTTTTTCTGGATGAACAGCCATGTAATTGTCCAGAATGTTACAATCCTTGCTCCTCTTGATTCACCAAATACAGATGGCATCGATCCAGGTGAGCTTTTTTAGACAGCTTCGAATTCTCAGTCTTCTGGATAGATAACTATTAGTATTTAAGTTATACTACTAGTATTTAATTTGAGTTATAAATACCAATTTAAGTTATACTAGCCAAATAAATAAAGTATTTTAGTCACAGCGATTTAAATGTCTAAAAAGTGCCAAGAAATTTTCATAACATCCTTCAATAATGAAAGAACACATACTTGATAATGAAAACGGATTCTTAAAATTTAAGATTGGAATTATGTTGATGCACAAGATTTGACAACTCTTTTTTAATTAACTTTTGCCTGATAAAGGTTTTTACTTGTTCTTATGGGACCTCATCAAATTTAAAGTTGTATAGAAGATTAGTCTCCTTGCTTTTATTGGGTGGACTCTTTTACTTGTAGTTAAACATCCAAGGATGAAATCTGAATCTTAAATTAATTTTTTCAGTTTAGTCATTCTTAAGGTCTGTTATTTTCCAACTTTCAAAAGGCATAACAGATAGTTGTTGCCTTCTTCAACTTCCTTATCCTTCCCTTTTCACTTTTCTTAGTCTTTCAGATTTGTCATTCATTAGGTTCTTATTACATATATCTAAATGAATCCAGATTCTTCCACTGATGTTTGCATTGAAGATTGTTACATTCGTACTGGAGATGATCTGATTTCGATAAAAAGTGGGTGGGATGAGTACGGCATTTCGTATGGTCGTCCCAGTACGAACATTATCATCCGCAGGCTCACCGGACAAACTCAATCAAGCTCTGGGATTGCCATCGGAAGTGAGATGTCTGGAGGTGTGTCAGAAGTTTATGCAAAAGACCTACATTTTTTTGATTCAAAAACAGGTATAAGAATAAAGACAGCTCCAGGAAGAGGCGGTTATGTCAAAAATATCTTCGTATCAATGGGACCATGGATAATGTAAAAATAGGTATAAGGTTCACCAGTAACTATAATGAGCATCCAGACAAGTCATTTGACCCAAATGCTCTTCCAATAATACAAGCAGTTACTATTGAGGATATCAAAGGGGATAATATAGGAGTAGCAGGCCTCCTGGAAGGTATAGAAGGGGACAAATTTCTGGATATCTGCTTATTGAACATTACCATGAACGTGACCTCAAAACTTCCATGGAACTGCTCTAATATTCAAGGATATTCTGACTGGGTTATACCAGAACCTTGTGGACCTGTGAACGAAAATATCTTTCCAGAGCATCGTTCGGATTGTTTCCATTTGTCAAATTACTTGCGGAGCTCAGCTAATAGAAATAGAGGTTCTTGGTTGCTATCTTGGTAAATAAGGAAAAAAGTATACTGTTTGCTTGGCAGAAAACCTTCTTCCCATACAGTCAATTAAAGAGGGTAGTTCGATTCTTGCGATTTCCTTACGCAACTGTCCAAGGACATGATTGCCTGACGAAGAAACTGAGTGAGTTGCTGATATGTGGTTGTTGATCTGTGAGGTGGTATTGAGAGGATTGTTTCTTGTAACTTTGTGTGCAGTAACAAATAATTGAGTGATTTGTAGATGAGCTTTATATTTCAATTCATCGTTTGTAGCTCTCTTTTTGTCTTATACAATGGTATTTGGAAAGATTCAAATTTTGGAGGAAATAGATTTTGAGGTTGTTTGGGTGAGAGAAAGAGCTTGTATTGTTGTCGTGATTTTGGCCATTACTTATATCTCAAGGAACATGAAAAGAAAGAGCTTGCAGAACTCAGTGTTTGCTGATAATATTCAACTGCTATGTATTCTCACAAATATAAGAATCAGTGAAGTTGATTTTAATTTCACAAGTGATGTAAGGAAGAAATAATAAGCTCATACACAACTAGCCAACAAATATTTTCTCAAAGGCTGAGAATCCAAAAATTCAATCAAATGATCTATCTTGGAGACGCCTCACTTCCATCCTGTTTTATGACAGAATACAAAACCTGCCTTGAAATGTAGGTTTCAAGTTCTTTGGAGACCTCTGTTAGTTTCAGGTCGAAATTGCTTCTGTACTTCTGCTTTGGCGATGGCACAACACCAGAGCCCGAAAATCGCCTTCTTGGACTTGAAAATCTTCCTGGTGACCCTGAAAGCCAGCCTTTTGGAAGCAGAGGTGTTGAACCTGATCCTGAGCTTCCTCCCAAACTTTTATCTGAATTCACAGAAGGTCCACATTTTGTCTCTAATGGTAGTGGCTTTAATGGATCATGTTCAACTGGCTTTGGTTTCATGAACCTTTCTCTGGCTTTCTCGGCTGCTAGTAGAGCTTTCTCTCTGCTCAGGTTTAACAACTTCCATGGGTCAATGCTCACATGGAAGCGTTGTTTTTGATTTAAGGTGGAAGATTCAGGATCTCGATCAATTTTTATGGACAGCTTTTGTTGATTCTGAAATACATAGGAACTGTAGAGTAAGGTGGGGATGGTTCAAATGCCTCCCAAAATGGAGTACAAAAACATTGAGTGTCCAATTACCTGATTTACTCTAAGTCCTCGGCACATAAATCGGGACACAAATGTTGACCTTTCAGGTGAATCAAAATCGCTGCTTTCATCTGAAGAAGAATCTGAATCATCAAAAGGATCTAGTTCCTTAAACTGATTTTCCTCTCTCATTGCCATTATGTAGTCATATGTTCTCATCCCCTGCAACAACACCCAGGAAACCAATTGCCACAGAAAGGAACAACAAAGATTCATATAACGGCAAATGCAAACAGTCTGACTGAAAAGATTGTTCTAGGGAAGAAAAAGAAAAACCATTTGGCAGGTATACAACTGAGAAGAGTAGAAGATCACTCAGTGAAAAGGAAAAAAAAAAAAAAAAAGGAAAAGAATGCTTAATGATGGTTGAATATCTCCTAGCAGGTGGTTGAATTTAATTACAACAACAATTATTTTCACAAGGATCTAATAAATATAGTTCACAGGCAGACAAAATTACAAAAAAAAAAAAAAAAAAAACCAAAAATTATGGGTCCATTTGGGAGAGAGAGGAGTGAGAAATAAGGATCATTTGATTATTCCATTAAAAAAACAGTTTGGGTAAACTATATTAAATAAAAATTACTCAACGATTAATTTGTTCCCTCTTCTCTTTCCCTTCCCAACCAGATTCAAGGTACTTCTCAGCAAAATTTAGCATATGTAACACAATAAAATCTTTGATTTCCCATGCAAGAGCAAGGCAGTCAATTTATTTATTTATTTTTGATAAAATCAGTAACATTGACCAGGAAGGATAATGATTAGTACCGAGAAAAAGAAGTATTATTGCAAGACATTTTAAGTCTTAGGATAATGATTATTATGTCTACTGTCTACCATTTTCCAGTAATTAGTAAAGATATAGTGGAGTTTGTTTTGGGACGAGGATTAATGTGCAATCATACGAAGTGTTGAAGGGAGCAGGTGATTTGGAAGACATGGGTTCCACATTTCTATCTCTTGTGAACCTACGTCAAAGTTCTGGATGATTTTTGACTAAATGATGGTATTCGAGGCATAAAAATTATAGTTTAAAAATAGTTTAACAAAAACTTTATGAAATTTCGTGCCTCAAACACCATCACTGCTATTAAAGCTCATTTCTTTAGGAGCAAGCACCCAAAAGAGGAAAAGTTTTATATATATATATATATATACTTTTATTTTTGTGAAATCTAAAAATTTACGTACATAGAAATTAAGTAGAAGCCACTCCGTTGGAGAAAATGATTACATTAAAACGCACCTAAAGGTAGTTTGAAACGTATTGAGAGGTGGAGTCTGATTAGTCGTCATAATATAGAGATGCAGTAAATGTTAAGTGGTTTGCTCAGTGGTTGGTATTGAGAGGTGGAGTCGCTGGAAAAAAAATCAGACATGGGAGGAAAGGGAAAAGGTGACATTGTCCAAAGATAACAAAACTGTTGAATGCAAATGGATATTCAAGAAAGGAAAAAAAATCTTACGATTAGAATCAGCAGAATTCAAAGCAAGGCTGGTGGCTCTCTCACTTCTATAAGGTATATTCTCCAGTAGTGAA
This sequence comes from Carica papaya, assembly GCF_000150535.2. The sequence continues at coordinate 345,795 of NW_019014635.1, forward strand.
GCATGCATCATTCTGGTTTTACTAGTCATGGTGTGTGCTTTAACTTGGAAGTTGACCAGCTAGTTTTAAATCGACATTTCTGCATAGTGAGTTAAAAAATGAGATGTATATGAGGTAACCTGAGGAGGTTTAAAGTTCTAACTTGGAAGTAGTGAAGCATATTCTCCAGTAGTGAAGCATGAATCATTCTGGTTTTACTAGTCATGGTATGTGCTTTAACTTGGAAGTTGAGCAGCTAGTTCTAAATCGACATTTCTACATAGTGAGTTAAAAGACGAGATGTATATGAGGTAGCCTGAGGGGGTTTAAAGTTGATATTAAAGAAAAACTGTGTATTTCTTGAAAAAACCTATAATGGCTAAGGCCTAAATGCCATTGACCTAATCCTAGAATTTTTAGTTATATATATACAAGTCTAGAAGTTACATATTTTTCCAATATGAAATGTTTCACAATCTCTATAACACAAATATTAAACCCTTATGTCATAATCACAAATTATAATTCAAAAATTCATAATGTCTAAAGATTGTACGAGTTTAGAGTCATAAAGTTGGTATTTATTTTAATACCATTTATAATATTCTGAGCCCTAACAACGCCAGCCAACATCTTTTTTGTTTCAAACCATCAATCTTCAAAAAACTAAATCAAGTTATTAATAATTTATAGTTTAAACCTTTAATAGAGTTCAACAATCACATACTTTTTCAACGTGAAATTAAATTATCACAAAATCATAATAGTTTGAAACAAACACTCAGACAATAGTAAAAAAAAATTTGATTGTTATATCATTGGTAATGGATTTTTTAGAAATCCATATGACAAGTTAGTATTTTTATGAAGGTGAAAAATGTGGCTTTCATTTACTTGCTGTTGTATGTTGAGGACATTAGTTGCAGCAAAAAATGTGACATAGATAAACGTATTAAAGGAGCATTTAAAAATTGAGTTTCAAATGAAAGATCTTGGTAGAGTGAAGAAAATTTTGGGGATAGAGATCGAGAGAGACAAAGAAACAAGAAAGATTGCTGGTCCAAAGATAATCATTGATCCAAGGTGGTGTAACTTAGTAAAGGAAGTAGGAAGGCAATTTCTATTCACATGGCATGCTGCAACTAAGTTAAAGGAACTACAGACACTTTTTTTCTTGATAATAAATGAATAGGAAAAAAAAGTGTGTTTCCTAATATTGACATATCTTACCAGAAAGAAGGTCAAAATGAAAAATAGAATTCTTGCAGATGTCATAACCTATTAAAAATGGTTTAATGTGTATTCTATTCAATATTACAGTATTATATGTATAAGTTTTCTAGGATAGAAAATAAAATAAACAATTATACAAAGGAACCCTAATATCCTTCAACGTAATTTACTCTCTCTTTAACACTCCTCCTCAAGTTGGGAATGAATGTCGTCCATCCTAAACTTGCCAATAAGAGTTTGGAATTTTCACTTGTTTAGAGATTTAATTAATACATCTATTAGTAGAAAATTGATGGACATGTATTGGGTATTAGGTCATTATCAAGTTTTTTTTTGATAAAATGTTTGTCAAGCTCGATGTGTTATGGTCCGTTGATATTTTATTAGATTGTCAGTAATGCTTATGAGATACTTGTCATAGTATAGACACATAGAATTTCTCCACTTGATTCCAAGATTTTTCAAAATTCTTTTTATTTATAATACTTTACATACCTCTTATGCCATTGTTTAAAAATCTGATTCTGTACTTGATCTCGCAACTACATTTTATTTCTTATTTCTTCAGACAACTAGATAACTAAGTCGACCCCAAAAAAGATACAGTAACTTGTGGTGCATCTACTTTTTACTACTAATCTTGTATAATTGGCATCAATACAGTATTGTACGAGTAATAAATTATTCTTCTTGAATAAAATTCATTTCGTTTGTGACTCTTTCAAGTATTATAGTATTGTGTAACATGCTAGCAAGTGCACTTCATTTAAATTGTGCATGAATTAGCTTATAACACTTAATGCATAGGTGTCTAGTCTCTTGTGGGTTAGGTAGATAAATCTCTCAACTATTCTCTTATACATTTCTTTATTTACTAGTGTATCTTGTCTGCTATTTCTAATTTATGATTAAAATCAAATAAAGTGCTACCTAGTTTGTATACTAGCTTGTTAGTATCTTTTAATAAGTCATGCATGTATTTTTATTGATAAAAAAAGTCCCTTGTTTAGAATGAGTAACTTCATAAAATACTCAGAGAATGAGCAACTTCAATTCTCATAAAATACTTTAACTTGCCTAGTTTTTTAATTTTATTCTTTTTGTCATGCATTGTTTTAGTCGTTGTTCCTTCTCATAATTTTTTGTTACGATAATATCATTAATGTATACTAAGAGAGTTGTAACTTTTCCTATCCTACGTATTTGATGAATACAGTGTGGTTTTCTTGAGTATGCTTAGATTCAAGATCTATCATCACTATTGCAAACTTACTAAATCTTGGCGATTGCTTGAGTTTACACAGAGCCTTTCTTAGTTTACGTACTTTATTAGTCCTATTTCTCTGTCAAAGTTTGGTAGAATGTTCATGTAGATTTTTTCTTCTAAACCTCTATATAGGTACTTTTTACATCAAATTATTATAATTTTAAGTCAAAGTGAGTAGATAATGATAAAAAGATTCACAGTACTTATTTTGACTACTGGTGCAAATGTCTCCTAATAATCTATTTCATATATTTATGTGTAATCTTTTTGCATACAGTCTCTCTTTATATCTCTTGATTGTCCCATTTTCTTTATATTTTATACGAAAAACGCATTTGCATCCTACAAGTTTCTTGCTTTTGGGTAAATCCATTATTTCTCAGGTCTGATTCTTTTCAACTGTATGCATTTCCATACTCATAGTAGTTTTTCATTTTCCAGAGGATAATATCTCAAATATTGTGTTAAAGTTAGACACCTTAATTAAACTTGTCATAAAATTTTTTTGATAAGCATTTATCAAATGGTATAAAATTGGGAGATAAGATACAGAGGGTATTGAGTGCATTCTCTTGTACTTTTATAAAGTACAATATGTGTTTCATTATCAAATGATTTTATAAGTTTTGTAGAACTTACCTCAGTTCCAGGATCAAGGTTGGATTCTGATTGAGAAAATCTATTTACATCCCACTGGTTTCTTCCATTTGAGTAGATTCACCATTTCCCAAAAGTAGATCCACCATTTCCCAAAGTCAAATTCTTTTTCAAGTGTCTGTATTTGTACACTCATAATATTTTTTATTTTCCGCAGGATAATGCCTCAGATACAGTGTGAGAGATATTATCATTATTTAAATTTATGAAGAAGTTTATTTATATTGATAAACATTTATCAAATGACACAAATTGTGAGATAGGGTGCAGATGATGTTTATTGCATTCTCTTGTACCTTTACGAAATGCAATTGGTATACCATTATTAGAGGACTATATAAGTTTTCCAAAACTTACCTCAATTCTAAGATTAAGATCAGATTTTTGGAGCAGTTTTGATTGGCATCTTTTCTCTTATATACACTTAATAAAATCTAGGGTTTGGTATGATATTTTTAAGATGATAGATTTTGAATATTCTCTTATAGTGGTGAGCTCTATACGTTTTCTTGTCGTGATGGTCTTAAGGTGTATGCCAAAAGTGGTAAATTAAAATCTATTAAGAATTTTGTATCTTTATCTTCTAATATAGGCTCTTCTTGAAAACAAGATTGGGTGAAGTAGGATTTTTGTGTAGATACTAGAAGATTGACCATTAGATATTGTGTTTTTCTTGGTATAGATTTGGTTTCTTAGAGTGCAAGACACACACTAGGGTCTAGATCACAATTTCTAGATATAGTTTAGGAAGATAAAAAAAGCCACTAGATATTGTGTTTTCCTTGATATAGATTTGGTTTCTTAGAGTGCAAGACACATACTAGGGTCTAGATCACAATTTCTATATATAGTGAAGACAAGATTGGGTGAAGTAGGATTTTTGTGTAGATACTAGAAGATTGACCACTAGATATTGTGTTTTCCTTGGTATAGATTTGGATTCTTAGAGTGCAAGACACACACTAGGGTCTAGATCACAATTTCTAGATATAGTTTAGGAAGTTAAAGAAGCCATTAGATATTGTGTTTTCCTTGGTATAGATTTGGTTTCTTAGGGTGCAAGACACACACTAGGGTCTAGATGACAATTTCTAGATGTAGTTTAGGAAGTTAAAGAAGCCACTTTAATCTAACACTAAATGACCATTGCATTATTCCTTCCCAAAATCTTTGAATTTCTACTGCTAGGTGTTAATTTTATTGAATGTCTAATATCGACAGATATCTCAACAGCACTGGAAATGAAGTTTTCACAAGAAAGAAGATTCACGTGCCAGAGTTACCTTTCTTATGAGAACTACATGGAAAAAGAAAAGCTGTCCCATTGCAGCTGAACCGTAGGCTGTCAATAAAACCAGCAAAACCTGCAGAAAAATTTTTGTGAAACCTGTGAACAAAAGAATCTGCATTTGGAAAAACCTTGAGAAAGTCTAGGAACATAACCACGTCTTACTGATATTGTAGCTAGAGCCCCTCTTGGAAACTCCACAAAGAGCCTTCTCTGCAGCTCCTGTTCAATTCCTTTCTTGTCTGTAAAACACCTGATGAATATGGCGATGGCAGTTCCTCCTTCTATGGTTAACTGTACCAGTGACAAATGCCAGAGAGTACATAAACTAAATGGCTGGAGTTATAGCAATGTGTGACATTCAATTTGGAGATACAAAGCTACTGACCATTAACAGAACAAAAACCATCAGAAGAAAGAATGTTGTGTAATTCCTTTTCCCCACACAATTGTTTAACCACTGGAACAGAAGACAGCCAGGTATAAGTTTGCTTCTCAAAATGTTCCAATAGAGACAACAAAGTTAGATCTTTTCTGGATCCCTAAAATAAAAAAAAACTCACAGTTCTTACCCTGCAATGGTGATCAAACCCTTCAACACAGCGGTTGCAGGAGCGGCAATGCTTGCTGTGCTTTTTCACCTACATGGTTGATAGAGAATTTTTACACTTTCTAGTTTCAACAGTGATGAAAATTTATTTCATTTTTATCTACATCTTTGGTTAGCAAATTTCCCTCTTCTAGACAAGATCATTCCCTCTGAAAAGATTACTGCAAAAACAGTACATAATGACAAACCTCAAAATCGCACAAAGAGCAAAAGGAGATGTCTTCTTCTTTGGTTTCTGGTGAAACTGCATCATCCTTCATGACTAGGGGAAATGGAAGCAATGGCTCCAGTTGCATACTTGTCTTCCATGGATCCAAGTACTTCCTTCTTATAAATGTCCTGAGAATCTTCCTCTCAAGCCTCCTAAAAAACCTCACAACCAGCTGAGTCAGTATGAACCCATAATTGAACTCCAAGACCGCTTTTGATTTCACCCGTTTCTTCTTCCTGCTGCTGGTCTTGTCTGTGGGATCAATTGATGTGCACCTAATAAATAAGAACATGACTGAAAGCGCCTGAAAATATGACAGAGAAGCATTTGATGAAGTTTGTACAGGTTTTTCTCAATAAATTGACTCAACTAGGGGAACCAGAATTTGGATTGCTAAGAAAATTACCACAAAGGAGAAGGTTGAAGTAACTGTTATTTCAGCTGTTCTGTTCCCGAGAAAAAGGCCTAAGAAAGTATAGAAGGCCACAACCAGAAAACTGTACACTGCCATTCCAACAATCTGCAATCCAATACGAGTTACAGCTTGATCAGAAAACCATGAGACAAAATTGAATGTATGATGGGTTGGGTATTTATAATTTAGAAGTTTACAGCTGTAGAAGAACAAAATTTCAAGACGATTAATCAGCCAAAGCAAACACATACAGCTCCTGATGAGCGTCAAGCAAAAAAAAGGTAATTTGTTATTATAATTTTCTGGAAACTAAAAACAAAAAGAGCAACTAAGAAGTAAGTTGGGGATCTTGCTGCAGAATTGATGATTAAACTAAAACGAAGAAGTTTTCTGTTCAAAGCAAAATTTATCGGTGAGCGAAATTTAACAATTGCTACCACAATTAAAACACTCAGCTTTGAAATCAAGCTAAAAAAGAAGAACGAGGAGTATAAGAGGAGATAAAATATAAAGAAAAAGAAACGATTAAGCGAAGAGTAAATAATTACCTGTAGAGGATGGAGAGGTCGTTGCCAGCCATGGCGTCTCATGGTTAACTCAATAAGCAGGCTTTTCAAAATCCAAACAAAGGTAGCAACCTTCTTTTGCTTTAGAACTCCATAGAGACTCAGCTTCCAGACCAGAGCCAACTGCAAGTTTTTGTCGTTTAAGTTAAAAACTCCATCAAATCGTTTTTGTTTACGCTTTTGTCTCGCATTTCGATGCTCCGATTTCTTTTTGTTTTTTTGAAGAGGAAAAATTAAAAACAAAATAAAATAAAAAAGGCAACGGTCGAGTTTTGGGAAGTTTTGAAATTTAAACGGCGCTTAGATCTGGTGATATCGCACGGATAATTTTGTTTACTTTGGCGGTTTCAGATTAGACAAAATACTATGGGGCCCAGGGGATGATTACTTTCACGGTGATCCTTTGAGGGTGATGTATATATAATGTGGTGTACAGTGATTAGGGATCTGGGCCGTTCATTATTTGGACTCATTTAGATTTTGAAATTAGGCCCAGAATGGGTAAACTTGGAGCGACCCCGTGTTATTCAATCATTTATTTAAATGTAAAATTGGTTTTCATATTATTAAATTATAATTAATAAACTTGTTTAGAACAAATAATTGATAAAGTTCTTAATATCATCACTAATAAATTTAACAAAATGAGATTATAATTTATGAAAAATTTCTAAATAAAGCTACAATGCATTTAATAAAAATTAACTTTTATCATTTGCCTTTAGGAAAGAAATTATGATATTTAAAATCATTTTGTAATAAGTGCTTAGAGATGATTGATTAGGGCTAAAGTTGCCATTAGCATTGGTTGAGTGTAACTAGTTCTTCTCCAGTCGGCTTTTATCACATTCCCTAATTATTGTGTAAGTATTTACGTTTTTCAGGTTTCTGTTAGAAACTCCCTTGCTTGCATGCATACATACAATATATTGTTTTCAAATTTTCTGTAAAAGAAACACCTCCAGCTTGACTTCTTTCATGCTGAAGAACCAGGTGCAAAGACTTTATTTATGTGTAGTAATGGTTCTAATAGCATGATCTGTGATTTAACTACTAAGAATGATTCATTTAATTTTTTTTCAAAAATCTAATGACTCTGTCTTTCTTCTAATATTTATGTGATACATTAACCACATCGCATGTCCATTCATAATTATATACAGGTACGAGGACGTAGATACCATATTAGAAATAAGTGTAATTAATAAGGGATGCAAGTAAAATGGATTAGTAAGGGTTTTTTTGTTTTGTTTTTTTCAATACAAATAAATGAATAATTTGGTAAAATGTTGAAAAACATACCGATTATGACTTTTTAGAATTTTTTTTTTTTTTTTCGTGTTTAGCTTCAATGAAGAGATTTATCATTGAATGATCAAGAAATTAGCGCTTAGATACCATATTAGAAAAATGAGTTCGATTCAATCATGAATTGATTGAAGTTCTGAAATCCAACAACTCAAGCCAATTGGAAGAGAATAAGAGAGGAAAACAAGGGAGACGATCAGTTTTGATTTAAGGAAAAATTAAAGTGCCTATTGTTCATTAATTACTGCTAACCATTAATTGATTGTAACTAATCCTAGGATTATGATTGATTACAACTAATTACACTAACCTCTAATAATATTTACTAGAGAAGTCTTAGATAAATGAAAATGAAAGAAATATATTTATTTAAGACACCAACTTGAGTATATTTAATTAAAGAATTGACTATAGATGCAGTGGGTGTTAGAGTATAATTATTCTAGTAATATAGTCAAGGGAGTGTTGTATGTTAATGCAAAATTCATGTTTATTTATATACTTTGTTATGTGAATCAATGCTTTATAGAATAATTTCAGTACTTCCATATGACATTTGTATAAGTTATCTTTATTATTAAAGTTTATCCCATTTTACACACACACACAAAAAAAAAAAGAATATTTAGGTCAATCATGTTTAAAAATATATATGTTCTCTTATAACCATAACCATGAATTTTTTAAATAAATAAGAGGAGAAAAAAAATATGAAATTAAAAATGAATATTCACTACAAAAAAGTGAGTAACGGCAGCGGAAACTCAGACTGACCTGTAACTTCTATTTCCTGAATCCACGACTTTTACGGAAAGAAAGAGACATTTTCATCTCCCAAGAAAAAGAAACTTGAGGTACACTAAACAATATAATACCCTACACAATCTTCATTTTCATCTCTGCCGTCAAAAATTTAGCTTCCTTTCTTCTTTCTGATGCAAACTGTGTTTTATGTATTTTTTTTTTCAGTCGGAAAGAGACAAAAAGATTCAATCTCAAAATGAAGTAGGTTGAAGGAAAGGAGATCAGTATCAGTGAGAGAAGGCGAGCTAAATAATGAAAAAAAATAAAGAAATCATTTACAATTACGCTATTTTTGATGACCTTGTCTTGCGATTCTCCCATTGTAGCTTCGTCAAGCATCTCAATGATCTAGGTCTATCTCTTCTACTCTGTTCTTTCCTTTTTACATTTTTGTTGCTTTTGATTTTTAAAAAGAAAAAAGAAATATTATGTTTTTATTTGATCTTTTTATAATTTTATGATCATTGTATTTATTTAAATTTTTTATCATTTAATGAGACGGTGGTTATTAGTGGTGAATTAAATGATAATTTTATTTTATTTTTTTATTTTTAAATATAATATTTAAAATTACGTAAATTACGTATACTGTTCAAAAATTACGGGGATAAAATTCTTTGACCGAATATAATTAATTACTAGATTGATTATAATAAAATATTAGATTTAGTATTTGAAATTTTCATTTAAGTATTTAAAAAAGGAATGATTTAAAAAAATAAATAATAATTACTAGTACTAATTAAGATAATAAATCAATAATTTTTAAAAAAAAAACACACCGTTTAGGAAAAAAATAAAAGGAAAGAGGAATCAGTTTCCTGGCAAATCAATGAATGAGTTAGATTAGGAATGTGGATCCTTTTGTACGTATAGAAAAGGAAATCGGTGTTATATTTAGACTGCACTCAAATCAATTTCATCTTTGCTGTTTAAGTTTGATGGAGGAAGCTATGTCTGCAACTGATTCAGCAAGGAAGATGATAGATGATGCGGAAGAGAAATTTAGAAACAATGACATTAGAGGAGCCGCACGCTTAGCATTCAATGCCAAAAAACTAGATTCAACTTTCGCTTCTTATCACACTGCTTACTTGATTCACCTGGCTGCAAAGAGAACATTGAACAATGGCGAGGTAGATCATTATGCGATTTTAGGGGTGGAGAACCTCTTGTCGGCCGACAAACAAACGATTAAGAACCAGTACAAGAAGATAGCTCTGAGTGTTCATCCGGATAAGAATAAGTCGGTTGCGGCCAATGGTGCTTTCAATATAATTAGTGCAGCCATGGAGGTGCTTTCAGATTGTTCGAAGAGGAAGGCCTTTGATAGTCGCCGTGCGGCCTGTCTGCAACGAGGAGGATCGATAAGTGTGGAGAAATCAGCGGCGCCGGTGAAAGAGGATAGAGCAAGTGCTTTGAGGAATGCTAGTTTTCCGGTTAAATGTTGTCGGTGTGATGATGAAGGAGCTTGTCTTTCTTATCGGAATGAGAGGTGGGTAACGTCCTGCAAAAAATGTGGCCATTCCGAATAATACATACCTCGAATTTTCTTGTTCGTAAAAAAATTAGATGATATATTTAATCAAGTTACCTCTAGAACCCTAAAATTGAATCTAGATCCAAACACTCATACATTGCTGATGGCAACAGAATTTGCAATTTAGTTTTATTATATTCTCATTCTAAGTAAATTTATTTATGTTATTTTTTTAAAAAAAATGTAATGAAATAATTTTTAGAAAAATATTCTTTTATTATATGGATTGATTGATTGATTAGATTTGCCAATCCCGCATTGAGTCAAAGCAAATTAGTTATGAACTAATTATGTATAGATGTAACTACAGTTAAGGTAGTGATGAAATAATAATAAATTAGAGGAAGTTTAGAAAAACTAACCTTAATTTAACCCAAATTTCCAACAAATACACATGACATGTATATTTTCTCTCCCAAACTATATTTTATACTCTGCAATCATATTAACCATAGTTACACTCCAGGTCTCTAGGCTTCCTCAGTGCAACATATCCCCATGTATATATGTATTTCTAATAAGATCAATACACATATAATAATTTCAGTGTTAAGCATATATTGCTTATTAACTGAATTTGCAAAAGCCTTTTGCAACATAGGCACGTATATACACATATGCCAAAATTTTGATCCACAAGCGCCCAAGTAGTCGCCAGCCATATCAAGAACAGTGTCGTAACTGATCCTCTATAAGTTCATAACGCTGTTCAAATCTCAGAAAACCTTTAAAACCCCAAAGCTGAAAGCATGCCAATAATGGTTTAATCACCACTTAGCTTACAAAATCTCAACAACCTGATTGTTCTTGACAAGCAGTAGCCCACCTACCAGCTTATCACGTCACCATCAAGTATTGTGGATTCCTTCTCTTAGGAGTCAATCTAGCTTAAGGAAACAGGTATGTAAAACGACATATGATGTTTCAGAGGCGATATATATATATATATATGTACGTATCCACATATAATAATTAAACGTATCCACATATAATAATTAAAGGTACTACTGATGGATCACCCACACCTCAATTGGTGGAGAAAGTGGTGCAGGATTGTTGGAGCTGTGGAGAACCCGGCAATCCAGGTACCCCATTAGGTGTAACATTGATGTTCTCATCAGTGACGTTGTTACTACCATTGTTGGCATCATTGCTACGTGGATTGCTCCCTATAATGGATGAAATGGCAGCCGCCAAGGCCGCCGTGAAGTTGGGATCAGAAGCAATGGCAGCAGTCACAGTCTCCACCATTGAAGGTGGGCGTTGGGCTAACTGCAACGGTGGCATAGCTGGGAATTTATGGGGGGCGACAAACATAGGGTGACCTAAAAGTTGTGGAGAGCCATGAAGTGGGAGAGGAAAAGATGTTTGGGAACGGAGGAGGTGCATAGGGTTAGGGGTTTGGGTAAGGTCGAGGGTGATGGTGGGAAATGGTGCGGAGGCTGATAAGGTGGCCATGGTTGAGGCGTAGGGTACAGAAGATAAGAAGGCAGAAGTGGGTAGAGATTCTTTGGTGGAGGTGGAACCTGAGAGGAGCATTGCTGCAGCGGCCGATGTGGTGCTGGCCATGGCCGTCGCTGCTGGAGGTAGAGGATGATTGTGGTTGCCTTCATATGTTGTTATTAGAATACTCTTGTCATCTGCACATCTTTGTACCTATTTCCCACAATACACAAATATGTTATTACAAACGAAAAGAATTTTTATGTTTTGATAAAATTCATTTAAAATAAAAATATTTTTAATTAGAAATTATTTAATTTTATTTATTATTGTCATTTTAAAAATAAAAACTAGATGTCTAATAAAATTATAATTTTTATTAAAAATTAACATTATTTTACAAAAGCTGTAAATTATAATTTTTCTATTTAAATTTTATAAAAATAAATTTTGATTTTAAATTTTATCAAAAATATTTTTTGTTTTGAAAAAAACTCATAAAAAATGGTGCTGGGCATAACATAGTCTGAGTTCTACCAATATTATATATATGTGTGTGCGCGCGCGTTTGGAAGAGAAAGAATCTGAATTAAAATTTAACCTGCTTGCGGACCGGACACCCAACAGCCATAGTACAACGATAGTAGGCGCGTGGACAAGGGTTACCCTTCGCCATCTTCTGACCATATTTCCTCCATTGACATCCATCACTGATCTGCACCAAAGGATTTTCTGATATTAAGTAAAAGAGAAATTCTTGTACTGGATGCAAGTAATTTAAGTTTACCATGGGAGCTTCTGATCTTGCTCTTACTGAGACCCTTGCTTTCCTAAAGGGTGCCTCTGGAATTTGATCTTCGTTTTTGTTTTGATCTGATTTTGGACTTTTAGGGGACCCCCAACTCTGGGATGTCTGATCACCTCCATCTTGCTTCCCACTTACTACATTCATTTCACGTTCCTTTGACACCACTTCCATGGTATTCGACAAATCTTGAGTCTTGTCATCCGAGACTGATGCTTCATTTACATCTAATGGCCGTGGCTCCGTCAACTCTTGGCCTGGCTTTATGGGACTTGACACCCCTTTCTGCACCAACACCTTTTTCAATATTTGACCAACGTGAATCAAATCAAAATGAGAATTTAATATACATATGTGTGTGTGTGTGTATAAATACGAACTACTTCAGCTGCCAAATTCCTGTAACTCGTAATATATGACGACAAATTGGGCAGTTTTAAGAAACGCAGGATCCTTTGTAGAAAAAGTTGGTCAATAAGTCAACTGCCGACTTAGTTAATTACACTTCTCATGAGGTAGCCAAAGGAACGATGGAGATTGCTCATGAAGCTAACTCAGGAATTATTCGTGACAAACCTCTCCAGGCGTGTCCAGCACGCAGCAGTCAATCAAGCCCATACCTCCTCCATTCATTTACATATATAGACCACACATATAAAAGATCTTTACTTGCATATATATGACGACTACTACATATATGTTTTCTTGGTTTGGGATTGAAGTCATTAATGGAACATGTTTGAGAAGTTTAAAGATGAAACTTTTCAATCTTCTTGGTAGTCTCCTAAATAAAAAAGTACTTAGAACTGAACTGGGCAAACTATACCAAAAATATAAATTATATTGCATATATAATATAATGGAAAAAATGACTCCGCGTCGTGGAAGCTCGCTTTCCAATTCAAGTTTTGCACGTTAACCAATTAATTGTATAATTCTTTTTTTTTTTTTTTCAAATATGTCGTCATGGTTATCTCAATATTCAACAATTGTTGCCTATGCTAAGTAGAAGACAAAAGTAAAATCTCATACGGGTAATTATCGAGAGAGCCAAAGCTGGTAACTTAAAGCAGCCACATGTTTTACCTGTTCTCGCCGACCCCCTTGTCCCTGTGTTTGAATCGTCATGACTAACTGATTCTGCAGTTCACTGTATTTCTTGGTTATCTGATCTAACGTACTCCTCAGTTTCCGATTCTCTTCGTGTAGCCTCTCTAACTCCTTTTGAAGAGAACTCAACTGAGAAACACAATTATTTAAAACAAACCCTTTCATCTAAATTGGGAATATATAATTATTATTAGAAGAATATTTACTTACTTCTGAATTGGGTCTGTCATCATTTTCTATTCTTGAAATCCTACAACCTGAAGTGAGCAGATTCAATCCAATCTGTTGCAGCAGTTAAATATACATACAAGTCAATATTAATTCCCAGTACAAAAGGTCTTACATATACATAGAAAGAGAGAGAGAGAGAGAGAGAGAGAGAGAGAAAGAGAGAGAGAGAGAGAGAGAGAGGAAACGTCTAACGGAGATATATATGTGTGTATATATATATATGAAATCTGAAAGTGAATTAATTACATACGTTTACACCGGAAGAGGATGATCCAATATTTGTGTGCTGATCAGGTGGCTGATTACTGGTGGAGAAGAAATCCATTTCTTTGACAGGAGGCCTTTTATGGTCATCGGGTACACCGGAAATCTGCCCTAGAAAGTCGCCGGAGGAGTGCAGAAAGGTGAATTCGCGTCTTTCTAATTGATTATTATCCATAACTAGCTATAGAGAAATTAAGTAGAGAGAAAAAAGAGTTTTCTTAAGCTAAAATAGAAAGGAAGTTCGCTTGAGGGGGCCGGGAAAGTAATAAAAAAGAGCAATGGGAGGAGAGAGTAAGCGAAGACCAGCCGTTTTCTTCGCGAGGGGATATGACGTCAACCCGAACCATGAAGAGACACGTGTCGTGATCTGGAAGGGAGAATGGGGGAGTAAGGCGTGGGACCCATAATGACGGGGGAGAGAGGGATGGGTGTTTTGAGTTCCGTTAAGAGTGTGGACGGAAGGATGCCGGAGTGAGGCGGTCCACGTGGGGGCGTCTTCTGCGGGTCAACGAGGTTGACGGCACGGCTCTATCTGACGGTGGGTAAGATGAAGGATGTGGGACCCATTTGGGAGGATACCTAATCCCACTGACCTTTGAAGCCAAATCCCACAGATCAGTTTATTGGGATGTGTCAACGTCATCGTCAACGAACCTCACGGAAGAGAAGACCGTCGAGGGAGCATTCGGCTCGGCTTCTTTCGGCTTTCGGCTTAACCTAATTAATTTTTCTGTTGTTTTAAACTTATTAATCATGGCCTTTATGATTCGCGTGCTCATAACTTTTTCATATAGTGACATTTCTATTCCTTTACTTGTTTCCCGTGTTCACATATTCAAACAATTTTTTTTTTTTAATGTAAATTCTCGAATTATTATAATTAATACGTAATAATTAACCTTATGCTACGTAGAAAAAACTAATTAATGATCATAATGAATATTTTGTGATATTAATAATATTTTTTTATGGAAATTTTCTTCAGTTATAGTTTTTTAAATAATTAATGTGTTGAAAAGACTAAATAAATAAATATATATATAATTTATATTGAGAATACATCACTGTGTAGGTTTCCCCGGGTAATCAATATTTACTTATATTAAAAAAAAAATATATATATATAAGGACGTTGAAAGGCAGATTAGAATTTTTCATTCAAATTCATTATATATTTGAGTGGAGCAGTCAGCTATTTTATAACGGGATGGATAATCAATTTCATTTTGCGGGTTTTACCTACTACTAATTATGAAATTCAACAACAAAGGTCTCTTAATCAATTAAGCAAATTCTGAGAACAAATTATACACATGTACGTGTGTGAGAATCATGATTTAAATAGCTATAGACTGACTAGTAGTAATTTGTGCAAACAGTAAAAAAATATATTTAACATATTTTTTTATATCCAAATTATTAATATGCACTGTTTGTGTTTTAATTATACATGTAGAATGTTAATACGGTAGTTTAGTCCTTAATATTTTTATATTTTATTTGAATGTTATGAATTCAAATATCATTAAAAACGTACATTTTATTATTTTATGAGTACGTTATAACTAAATGTACACAATTTATAATACTTGATCTAATAAGATTAAAAGTTTAATTTAATATTGTTATAATATATTGATAGATCATGATGACTAAATTGGACGTAATCTTAACACGACATGACGTATTTAAACGAAAAAATTATTTTATGATAGTTAAATTCTTTTAATTAGAATAGTTAAAACAAAATAAAAATTATATTTAAATTTTTTTTTATCATTAAAGAAAAATATATATGACAGTTGCACTAATAATCTGATATGAGAGAGAATCGTATACAACAATTATTTTAAATAAATATATATATATGATAGTTAGTAACAATTTCATATAACATGCATACATATATATATATATATGTATATGTAATGAAAATGCAACTTATAAGATTTATAAAAACTTCTGTAAATTGTATAGTCATGTATGGTGATTATAACACGGCTGAAAATTTTGACCGTCAACCAAAACCATTATTCATTTGCATGATTTGCACGTAGTAGTAATCCTCTAAAGCATGCTACTTTTTCTTTTAATTCATAATGGAATATAATGCATGTAGTTTCACTTCTTTCAATTAATTGTTATCTATATATCTTTTTTGTTTCTTTAATTTTCTTTCCTCATAATATATGGTTGTAACTCCATTTTTAATTACTGTTGACATCTAAGATTATTGTTTTTTTTTTTCTCATTATTATAAGTATATACTTCAATTTTACAATTCACTTTTCTTTTTTTAATACATTATAATATATCACAATTTGTTTAGGTGGTCAAATATAATTTTGAAACCATACATTTATCAATATTGCAGCTGCAATTACAATATACTAGTTTTTAAGTTAATTCAGAAACTGCAATTATAGGCACATTAATTAGTTTTCAAATAATTATGAGTTTTTATTTTTTAAAACTTATGTTATTAAACGAATGTGGGTGATTTAACATATTTGGATTTACATTTTTTTTGTTTAAAAATGTAATACTCGAGTCTGGAATTCGGTCCGAGATTAATTTTAGCGTTAAAAAATGTATAAAAATCTATTTTTTGAAATTAATAAATTTTAATTTAATGTAAAATTATGGAAAAAAACAATTGATGATTAAATTGAAAGTAATTTTAGAAAAAATTAGTAAAAATTTGGGTTCGAATTGTGTTTTTATAGGAAAAATTTAAAACTGGGGGGTTAGAACGTAATTAAAAGTTTTACACTACATATGACCGTCCAATCAATAATCTCGACTAATCGGAGCGCGTGGTATGGCAAGATACACTGATTCGGCACCACGCGGGAGGCCACGTTGACAATCTACGTGCCCCGCAATCGGACGGCCCGAAAGCGTTCCCATGTGTGTGGACGGTCCGAATCTGTTCCCTCCTTAGGCGCGATCGGATAGTTACGATTAAATGCGATAAACGGTATAAATTCGTTCCCTCTTTCAACGCGATCAGATGGTCGAGATCAAATCGCGATGAACGATATAGATTCATTTCATCTTTAAATGCGATCGGACGATCGAGATCAAACGCGATGAATGGTCCAGATTAATGCGATACGGGTATAAATATTTCGCATCACACCGAACCCAAAATCTAGCCGCTAGCCTCCCGTCTAAGAAGAAGAACCAGTCACCAAAGAAGAGAGCCGACCGCCGCTCGTCCACCAAGCCGGAGCCACCTCTGACTGCCAAAAAAGGTAAAAATTCTCCTCTCCGCTCGAAATTTGATTCTGAGCACCCTCATGGTCAAATCAGAGCAAAAGAAATGGCGAATAAGTCAAAAACTGGGGATCAAATCTGGCGGTGCCGCCACAAGCAAAATCTACAATTGCATCCGATGAGCCCCTTTCCGTTTTTCATTTCCCGTTTTGTGCTATTTTTCTATCATTGTGTTCACCGTTCTATTTTTTACAAGTTGATCGAAGAAAAACATCCAGCCGCGAATGTGAGCTGGTCGCATTGGAAAATTCCACCGCAGGTAGATTTCTATTTTTTTATTTTTTTCGGCCAATCAAGACTCTTTAATGTGTTTTCTCACATAAATAAGTATAAAACCAGCCAAAACCGGCAAAAATTGGCCAAAAATAGCTAGGCCGAAGCAAACTACCGCCGTCGTTGCCGGAGCACAGTGGTGCCGCCGTGCTGGAATTTTAAAATTGGCCGGAAAAGATTTTTAACACCGATTTTGAATTTTTTAGGATATTTTTAAGTACGTGAAGTGTGTTTTAATCTCCGTAGAAAAATTCAGAAAACCAGGAGACCGGCAGTAGGCGCAGTAGAAAGTTTGGTATTTCGGACACCGATTTGGGTAAATATGTTTCACCTTATTCTCTGTTATAGAATTGAAGCTCAATAATTTAAAAAATTTTGAGAATAATTACAAGTTACTAATGGAGGTAGAAATCGGTTAGTCATTTATTTGTTATCTTATTTAACTGATTGTTGAATTTATAGTTTTAAATACATGATGATATACTGCAATGGTTAAATTATTCAATTGTGTTTACTTGATATATATATATATATATATATATTGATTGTCTTGCATGATTTATGGTTAATTGTGAAATTGAAAATTAATATGCAAACAGAAAATTGTTTAGTCATATAAATTAATGAATGGTAGCCTTATTAGATATCATGTGAGATGGTGGACGGATTGGGTACATAGGGAACCCTACTGTGAATGTTGCCTCATATCGAACGAGATATCGAAGAATGATATTTTTAGCGCTCATACCAGACGGAGTATGATGATGACCCGATTCACCTTCATACCAGATGGAATATTGAAGGATGATATTTTTAGTGCTCATACCGGACGGGTATGAGGGTGGCTGGTTAGTTAACAATGTTGAATATTGGTTCACGCGTAGTGGGATATCCTTATGGGTCTCTAGAGATACTAGTAGGTAAATAAAAAAGAAAAATAGTTGTTATTGTTCACTTAAATATGATATTGAAATGTTATTTAAGTTATTGTCTCTATAAGTTGATTTTAAAAATCTCGCAACGTTAAATATATGTAATAAATAGTTTTCTTTATGATAAATGAATTTATTTAAATTAATAGCTCTATTGGTTGTTTTTATGATTTTTACCAATCTTCAATTTCAGTATCGGTGAGTAGTGTGATATTTTTACTGGGTTAGTATAGTTCACCATTTCATTAACTATTTCAGATCAAGAGGACTAAAATTCAAATCCCAATCAACAAGAGAGTTGTGAATAATTCACCACCCGGACTCCCTTCAAAAGCTAGTGAATGTTGTACTAGAATGCTCAGTATATTATCTTTTATTTATTTATTTGATTTTCGTTTGTTATTTTAGAATGGATATTCTCGTAATCCTATTAGGTATTTTAAATTATTGTGTAAGAAATATAAACCCTAAACTCTATTATTTCGCTTCCGCACTTAATTTATGATTTTTTTTCTTTTTAAGTTTCGAACCTTTATAAAAAAATACATGATATATTTTATTAATTAAGTGAATATATATATATATAATAATTATAATATAACCTACTAGCGAGGACACAAGAGAGTATATGAACTTATTTGAATCCATAATCCAAGAGGAGAGAGAAACCATAATCAAGTACTTGTTGATTATGTGAATTTTTACATCAAATTCATTCACAGCTCATGTTTTTTCTTTTTATTATCAATGAATAGATCTCTTTATTTGTATAATTTAAATGTCTCAGTATTATAATCATCACCATTAAAAATTCAAATATCATTAGTACTACAAAATTAATTAAATTTTTTTATTTTTATTATACAATTAATTTTTTTAGTTAGCTTTTTTAGTTCCTATTATATACACTTAGTATATATACTATTATACACAAAGATATTGATATATACATTATATACTATTATACATAATATTATGTGTATATGTATTAGTTTTATTGTATAATAATTATGTAAATTGAAATTGATTTTTCATATTTATATATATTGTTACTTCAATATCTAAAATTGTTTTATCAGATAATAAATTTTTTATCTTAGGTTATTCTTTTCTTATACTTTTTTGCTAATTTCAGTATTAATAACTATTTTAATTAAACACTCAATTTCTACTTTTTAAGATGACAAGATTTTCTACAATTATTTTTGTTAAAAACACCTAATAGCTTCTGATAAAAGTATTTTTACTCAACAGTTGTTCTAACAGCACATTTAAACTTATAATAAATATTACAGCCACTGCCAAATATCCCCCTAATTATCTCTTAACACAATTTGTTTAAGCACCAACTATTTATTTTACTTATCTTAATATATGTATACTATTTTTTAGGAGTAAAAGATGTTTTATTAGATCAAAACAACAATTATAAAACTAGTATCACAAATATGAAAAGATAGAATCATAATTTCATTACATCCATATATGAAAATAAAACTAAGAAGCCCTTACATAGGGTCAATCATATGATTAAGAGTTTTCCCTCATTTGGGCTTAAGTTAAATCATAGCGGACTTATATGTAAGCATATAATAGCTTAGTTTGAATATCAAACAATCATATGTCATTACCCCTCCTCCATTCAACATAATCAACTAAACACCCTAAAAAAATAAAGTTTTTGATAGTGTGGCTTAACAAAAGACAATAAGCATATATATGTAAAATAAGTAATTATTAAAATGAAACGAGAAATACTCAATTTAGTCTATAACTTTAATCGATGTTGCAATTTAGTCCTAAAAGTAATTCTAAAGAACTAATTTCTCTATTGTTTTTATTATGTTAAAGTCATACCTTTCTCAACAAGTTTTGTCAATCAATTCTTCTATTGCTTTCACCTCAAAATCTCAACATTAGAAAAGAAATAAAGAAAAGATAAAAAAATCTAATAAATTCTCCCAAAAGACTAGCAATATCATAGTACCCAATGATAATTTAAGCTATCTCCTTCCTACTTTTAAATTAATAAAACTATGTACACAAAATTCAACTTATTTTTTTCTGTCTTTTTGTTCAAACCAAAATCATGGCCTTTCATGCATCTTTTCCTTTGTGTGGTTTTTATAATCTCATTTTTCTTACTTAGTTGCTTTAATTTCTATTACTATCGACTCAACCATCAATTTGAAGTACTTGCAATGGGGTATTTTTATCATACATCTATTCCCGATTCCCTTCCCCCCTAGCTTACTCTTATTTCAATCGTCCTTCAATTTAGAAAAATTAAAAGAAAATGAACTAGAAAGAAAAACCTAATATCTTTTAAACTCATCTTCTTTTTATGCATTTCTCTTTAGCTCAAGCTTATAGAAGAAAGAGCTAAAAGCTGTCACCTTCTCCAATTCAACCTTCTAGAAAACCCATTTTCCCCTTAATTTTTCTCTTTCACCTCTCTTTAAAACCCTTCTTAAAGTCCTAATCCTTAAATTAAGTTCCCTAAAATCAACAACTTCTCTACTATTTAGACTTTCTTATAAGTATTTAGATCCTTAAATGAAGTTGAATGCTTTAATCTCCCAAGTGGTGCTCTTTTTTCCTAAAATCTTACATGTTTTAATCACTCAATTATTACATAAAAGCTCTGCCAATCAACATAGCTAAAACTGACACCATTGGAGAAATGCATCTGATCAAATATATATACAGTGGAGAAGGTTGGGTTAAGTGAAGTAGTTGGCAGTTATAGGTTCTTACTAGAGAATTCGTGTCTATATGAAATTGAGTGGAAGTAAAGGAAGAACATGAAAAGATACGGGAAGAGAACTAAGAATAACATGAATAGCCATAAAATTTTTTCACTTTTGAGATTTATTTATTTGGTTTTTCTCCCAAACTAGACATATTTTTTTAAATTTAAAATTAATGATGTAACTCCCCAAATTTGAGACCTAACCATTTAATGGATAAAAAACACTTTGATTTGTTTAATTTCAGAAATTTTACTCATTTATCTCCTTTTGATTTCTATTTTATTACGAAATGAGTGAATAAAAATTAATTTATTGCCAAATGATAAAGAAATAATTAAAGGGTTAATTTTGGACCTTTCTTAAAATGAATTCAGAAGCATGAGCACAATTATAAGTAAGAGGGGGACCTATCTAAAAAGAAATTCAGAAAACATGGGTCAATTCACGAAAAGAGAAGAAACGAATCACGTGGATGCTTAGTCAGTAGCACAACGAATCACCGCACACTGCGTGGCAGCCACGCCAACACGGGCTCCATGCGGGAAGCCCACGTTGGTAATCCGCATGCTAGGCCAATCGAATGGCTCAGGGCCACTCTCGTGCGCGTGAACGGTCCAGATCGACTTCTTAAATAGGCTCGATTGGACGGCCCACGTGCTTCTAAGTCTCTCAAATCGAACAGCCCGAATAAATTTTTCAAATAGGTGCGATCAAACAGTGCACGTGCCTCCACGCCTCTCATAATAGACCGCCCAGATGGTCAAAGAGAGGTATTTAAACCTCTCTTCAGTTGGCCCCCAAAACCCTAGCCGACGCAAGTGACCAAAGAAGAAGAAAAAGGATAGTTGGAGGAGAGCTCAGCTCTCGGAGAGACGCCGATGCCACCATGCTGGAATCTGAAAATGTGCCAATAAGCCTAAAATTTCTTCCCGTTCTTTATATTTCTCCATCTTTAGCTATCTGAACCGTTCTCGATGCAGGATAATCAAGAGAAGCCACAAACTGCGAGAGAGGGATAGCAAAGCTTAGCTAAGCCGCCGCACCAAAGAGCAAAAATCGCCAGTAAGGCTAAATGTTTCCCCTCCCTTCTCCGCAAAACACCTCCTTTTCACGATTTAAACTAATTTCCACCAGGAATTGGCCAAAAATGGTTTGGTCGAGAGGGAGAAATGCTGAAGAAGGAGAACCAGGCGGTGGAACTCGATGATGACGCCGCACCAGAACCCAACCTGACCCCTGGTGAGTTTTTTTGTCTTTTCACTATGCTCTACGTATTTTCACGCTGTTTTGATGGGCATTTTTAAATTTTACCAAGAAACCCAAGAAATTCAAGAACTGAGGACTGTCACAAACCGTAGTGAAAAATGTGGTGTTATGGACTCCGACCAAAGTAAGAATCTTTCAACATTTTCCCTGTTATAGTAA
Organism: Carica papaya; assembly: GCF_000150535.2. The sequence goes on from NW_019014635.1 coordinate 368,188, forward strand.
ATTAAAGTTAAATCGATAACAAACGGTAGTAATAAATGGTCTTATGATCCCTTGATGATTAAATATAGGTTGTCAATAGAGTTGGTAACCAAATTTGTTTATGTTTGTCACTAATTTAATTGTGTTATCTGTTTGCTATTCTATTATCATTTTATTCTATCTATTTATTTTTATATCATTCTACTTTATTTGCTTGATCTTATTTTACTCTAATCTATGTCCTCTTAGTCAACCTAATATGTTTTTTTATTCTTTAGTTATATATATCTAGAATCAATATACTAATTATGCATTTTTGGATTGTTGTGTTTTATTTCACTATGTTTTATTATCACGTTCTACGATACTTAATTTTTCCTTGATTTATTCATTTTATTTATTATTTATCGTATTGTGACGTTTGAAGTTCTAATTCTACTACTCTATTTTATCATGCTTCTATTTACGAGGTTATTCTCTTATATATTTCAAAATCTGAATTTTGTACTCTGGTGTTGTTTGGGATACGGGCATAGGTGTCATTGGTTGCTAAGTAATAACTAAAAAAAATATGCATAAATTAATGTTATTGAATGAAAGGACCTACTAGGTATTATGAGAAAAAGTGTACAAACTTGGTACATAAGGTGAACCCTGCCGTAGATGTTATCCTTAGTCGTACGGGGTTGAAAAATCCCATACCATATGGGATTGAGAGTAAATTGATTTTGTTCATACCAGATAGGGTATTGAGACGGTCTTTAGTATGTAGTACCCATTACTAGACGGAGTATGAGGACAACCGATCATTTATAAGGAAATGTTATATACCCACGCATAGCGGGGATCCCTGTGTGCCCCCAGTGATATCAGTAGAAAAAGATAAATATGGTAAGATAAGAACGAATATGATATGAATACCCGATTTTGAGCAAAACAGTAAAGAATTCAATGTTGTATGTTTATTAAAATGTATACTTATTATGATTAAATCATCATTTTGACTTTATTTAGTGTTTTATGTTTGATAGACTATTAGTTAGGAAATGGAATATTAACATTTTCAGTAAATCGGACAAGAAATGCACTAGTATTTAAATTTAATTAAAATTATGCTCCATCAGTCGTTTTATATTTTTCTACAGTCCTTTGATTTTTTGTGTCAGTGGTAATATATTAATATTCTTATTAAGATAGTGTAGCTCATCCTCTTCTTATTAACAATTTCATATCATGACGACTAAAATGCAGATCCTGAACAACAAAAGACTAGTTATACAACTACCTCTTTCCGCTCCGTAAATTTTAAATAGATGTTAATTATATTTATTTGTTAGTAGTTTTCTCGTTTTAAGTTCTAAAATATTCTCATAGCCCATATTCGAGTAATTTAAGTAAACGTGCAAGGAATATAATTTTTTAACCTTTAATTCTTTTGTTAAATAAAAATTTCAGTATTATTATATAATACCAAGCTGGGCACCAGCTGGGTACAAAAGAAAAGAAAAAAAAGATATAGAGACCAGGAGAAAATCCAAGCGACAAATATATATATATGTATATGTATATATATAATTAAATAACAAAAAAAAGATAAAAAAAGATGAGAGATCGAGAAGAGAGAGATGTGACTGTGAGAGGAGAGAGAGTCGAGCAACGTTGACGACTGAGAGAGAAGGGTCTCACCACGTTGTGCGATGTCGCAGTCGAGAGAGAAAGAAAGAGGAGGAGGGTTGCGCAGGTTGTGCGATGCGGTGGCACGTGATCGAAAAAAAAGAGAAGAAGAGAGAGAAGAGTCATGTTTAGGTAGAGAGAGAAGGAGAAGAAAAAGAAGAAGAAGAAGAAAAGAAAAAAAAAGAAGAGAAAAGAGAAGAGAAGCTACGTGAAAGGAGGAAGAAGAATAAAAAAAAAAGAAGAGAAAGAAAAAAAAAAGAAGAAGAAAAAAAGAAGCTGCGAGAAAGGAGGAATAAGAAGGAAAAAAAAGAAAAAAAAAGATAAGAAAGAAAATAAAATAAAAAATAAAAAAATTAAGGAAGAAAAAAGAAAGAGTGGCAACCAAATTATGATGTTGGTTCGCTGCATGTGATAACGCGTGCTGATTCAATCATCAGCGCCTGACATTTTCGGTGACATTTGTGTGATGGCGCGTGGTGACATTGGCGACTAGGACCACGTGTCCCAAGGTAAAATTCGTTCCTCATTTTGTGTAATATAGGTTCTAAAATTATTCATAATTTAATATATGTATTTTCTATTATAAATTAAGAAAATTATCCAAACGGTATTCGAATTTTCGAGAGTACCGTAAACCAAGGTAGAAAGGATTCCCAAATCTTTTTCGATCACACCATAGGTAAGAATTATTTGTATTACGTACAGAGACATAAATTATATATTTATGTAAACGTATATATAAATAATAAAATATGTGTAAATATTTAAATGTATGTGTAATGTAATATAAATATAATTAGTATGTCTAATTTATATTTGTATGTGTTTGTATAGTGTATCTATGTCTACGTTGTTACGCATGTGTGTGTATATATAAAAATATACGATGAATGTGATATGAATTGATAAGAGCAAATACGTGAATAAATATGTATATGGTATGTTGTGTATGATTGTGTGTACGTATTTAAGTATGAATGTGTATATGTATCAATAGAGATTGTGTGTGTAAATATAAATATATATTCTGTGTAAGACATGTAGTGAGAGTACATATTTGTATTATAATATATATGTGTATTAATATGTGTGTACATATATTATGCATGTGAAATGTATAACCAGTGTGTGTATATGTGAAATTTAGGTACACTACACTTATTGTGTGATCTGGTGTAGATGTACGATGCACTGTACTTACTGCGTGATCTGGTACAGTTGCATAAGAAATCTGAGTATCCTGTGTTTGTTGTGTGATCTGGTAATGATGATTCAAAAAATGGGTTGAAATGTATGGCTCTAATGTGGATGATGATATCGCATATTTTTTGTGTGGATGTGTATGTGTATTTAATTATGCATAGAATTGATATCTTAGGTACAGAATAAGTAAACTAGAAACGAGAGAGAGTTGAAAAAAGTATGGAGTGTAAGGATCCTGAATACCTACTCGTTTAGTATAAATCGAGGAGAGGAGGGTGCGTGTGTGGCTGAAGTTCAGCAAATATGATAAACCTGCACATAAATAGTATTTGAAACCTAATCTAAATGTGGATATGTATTTGTGAGCGAGTCACCTAGCAAAAATAACTGTTGTGACCAATGTGAGATTGTGTGTCCTATACATGCGATGGGGAGGATTATTTTCGCCTCTCCTCTATGAAGATATAAACGGCATCGCGCGATGAAATCTTAGATGTGATATTCCGAGTGTATTGTAATACCTGAGTGGATGTGTGATATTCGAATAAAGAAATATTATGAAGAAAGAATGTTAATTTTTTTTTTAAATTAGAGTTGAGTGATATGTGTGCCTGAGTAAATCCATTTTGATCAGAGAACACTGTGAGGATTATAATATGTTTCGTATGATGATTTGTTTTATTATATATTTTGATTGGAATGTTTTGTTTGACATTTTCTTGATTATAAATATTATTATATTTTATATATTGCGTGAATGTATGTACGTAAGTTTCTGTTATATAATTTTTTTTTTACTGAGCTTGTGAAGCTCACCCCAATTCACCCTCCATACAGGTCAGAGGAAGTCCAAGATCAATAGAAGATGAGGAAGAAAACTTTATTAGTTTTTATTTTAATATTATAAATTAATTTAAATACTTCAATTATTTATAAACAAATAATTATCCAGTCACAAGGGATGTGTATTAAAGTGTAGTTTCGCTGCATATTTAATATTTATTTGTTCCGTTAGTTGAAAATGTTGTGATATCGTCCGTACCCATCGATATTGAGGTTTAGGTTGTTACATATTATTAGAATTATTAGATTAAAATGTTTGAAATCCCTAATAGGGGATTTGGGCTTTGACGGATGATGTCAGTGTTTTTGAATAAGATTAAAAGTTCAGGAACTTAATTTGTAATGAAAAATATTTTTAGAAGTAAATTATAGTGTTTGCCAAAGTTTAGGAATTAAATTACCAAAATGAAACTTAAAGCTTGAAGAAACAATGGGAAAAATAGGCTGTAAGTTTGACAAATTCATGACATTTTTTAAAATATTACTTTTGTTTTCAATGACTACGTACACTTTATGATGAAGATAAATACTAAAAAAGCTTTTATATAATTTATAATGTTCAGATTTACTCTCGTAGAAATTTTGTGTTAAGATAGAAGACGTACTTCCAAAATTTTTGTAGATAAATTCGTACAAATAACAACTTTTGTTTATCAAACCAAAAGTATAAATAGTCGTATAGATATAGAAAACGATCGTATTAATAGTCACGTGTGCATAATTTCATTAGGTTATAAAAATTTATTGATTAATAAACATACTACACCCATTGTAATATAATTTTTAAATAATACAACTGCATAATTTTTTATTAAAAATAAATAAATGGTTAAAAGTTATTGATAAAAAACAAAATACAATTATATTTTAATAGAAAAATATTAAATTTGATTATTAATTTTTGTAAATAATCTCTAATAATAAAAGAAATAACTTTTATAATCGTCAATCAATGCATACTCATGATCATAATTTTTTTTTTTTTTTTTTTCTTCTCCCAAATTAAGTGTATATATAAGTAACTCGTAAATCATTGTAATCAATTAATTACTTTGCCACCTACTAATATTTTCAATATATACCAATCATGATATATATATATATATATATGTATTTTTTTCTTTCGAGAAATAGTTTCATCGTAGCTTGTTAGGCACCTTAAGGAATTCTCAGTCATCGTGAGTCTCACTCTTCATATCATATGATTATTATAATTTACGTAGCTAACTGTTAATATTGATAAAAAGTTTTTAAGTGTACATTATTTTACCGCACTTAATAAGTCGCTTTATGCTAATAAATTTTAAATTAATATGTATTGTATTGCATCACGTTATTTGTTCGACAATCAATTTTCTTGGTCCCCCCTCTTTGAAATTTTATGCAGCTGAGTTGTCTGATATAAATTAATATACAATCTTATTTGACCTCTCTAAAACTAAAAGTATTTAAAGAAGCACGAAGTCGATTTAATATATATATATATCTATTTGTTATATATGGTGCAGACTGGAATTATAATATATATGTTCATTAAATAATTAAAACTTTCACAAACTATTATTATTATTATTATTTTTAAAATTTTAAAATTTAAAATTTTAAGGAGATTCAAGCTTGACGAGCTCAAAGTCGTTCGTAAAGAGAACATATTGAAATTAAATGGCAAACTGTGCTTTCTCTTTTATTTTCCTTTAATTTTCTATGCCAATTGAAGAATATCAGTTGAATAATAAAGTTTTAAAGATAATTCATTTAAATTTTACGTAAAATTACTGCATACACAAAATTTATACGAATATATCTATAAATCATGAATACAAATAAAATGTAAATCAATTCTAAAAAATATAAAATTCAAATTTAAATCATAAATAGATAGCTTCGCTAATTCTTGAAAACACAAAATCAAATGGGTTGATATATTGGAGTGACATTAAAAATCCAAAGTGTCCCAACCAAGAAACAAATTATTATTTCCAACAATGGGGTAATAAATGCAAGAAAATTGAATTTTATTGTATTGAAAAAGTTATTTTCAAGATCAGATTGGATGATGATTTTTTAGGTAGGAAATATGTAGTTTATATTATGTAAAATTTTTCAATTTTGTTATACATTAATATAAATGCTGTATGATATTTAATCAATTAATAAAATTTTAATTATTAGCTACCTGTGAAATTATACTTCCCCAAAAATAAAAAAAATATCATTATTCATATATAATATATATATAGTAACAGTCATAAAGGAAAAAGAACTCATGGTGTGCCCACCTACGCAAGTATACAATCAATACTATATATATTAATCATAAAAATCTCAGTTTAATTGGTCAAGATGTGGAAAAAGTTTGCTCAATTTGATAGAATATACATATATATATATATATATATATATATATTCTCCAATATAATTTGAAGAGTAGATCCCACAGCTGGAAGGTCACTCTCCGCGGTTTACAGAAAAATAAAAGAAAATATTTGATAGGAAACTTGGTTTAAATCTCCATGTGAAGGATATCTGCAGGTCAATCATAGAATTAAATACCTTTAATATTAATCAACTCTTCTTTCTTTGTCTATAAACTTGAAAAAGAGCAAACCCTCTTCATACACACATACATACAGGGATTATATAATTTCAAAGGAGTTTCATCAGTTGGAAAACAACGTTTTGTTGTTTATAAGCAGATCTAATCTCGATTGGTCAAGGTGCTTATCTTTTTAATTGCTACCAAAAAAAATACAAATGATTTTTCGCACATAATAATTTATTATATTAAAATAATATATATATATATATATATAAATATAATTTGCTTTAATTTATTTGTTTCATACATCAAATTCTTCTTGAACCACCATCACAACAAAATGTATCTCATCAGCAGCTTAATAATATGTACAAAACTTAAACTTAGACATTAAATATATTGCCTGTAGTAGTTGGTATAGCAACAAACTAGTTGTAATTAAATATCTCATTTTACCTTTTAATAGACTACCTCTTTACTTGTTTTACTCTAATTTGCTTTTTAATTTTTCTAACTTCACAATTAAATTTGACGCATAACCTCACACGCAACTCTATTCTTCTTCTTCTATAGTATGCAGTGCCTACTTTTAATTCATTTGACCTATTAATTTCTTTCCAATAGAAAATTTGTGCACTTTATAAATCGCTTTTCCGCCGATAACAAACACAATCTTACAATCTATTACTCGAATTCACATTCTTCTATAAGAAAACTAAAAATATTAATAATTAATCCGTTAATTGTATATAATTGATTGTAAATACTTGCTTATTGATTTTAAAATTTGAAGAGCTTAATTTAATACAATAGCAATAAATCTATTAGATGAACCAACTATTTAAGTGGCTACTATAACATGTATAATAACAGTTAAAGAATAACAAGCTTGCAGCTTGCTAAAATGTACGTTAAGATTAATAAAGACTTCCTTATTATTCTATTTTTAAATTTTTAATAGAAAAAACACAAACTCGGCCTTGTTTGACTCCCTTCTTTTTCATTTTTGTAAAGAACAAGGGCTTCAATGATAAGAATAGACACAATTTATTTAAGATATGAGATGATTAAATAGTTATTACAAGATCAAATTGTATCTATGTATTATGTGAAATCAGTAGCTACTTTAATTGATACTCTAAATAAATTTTAGAAACAAAATTAATAAATAAAATACCAAGAGAAATGATATTACAACCAATTTGAGATACCAAAAATGATGGTGACCCAGCCTATGATATTGACGATTCTATGAATTAGGTTCACACGAGTAATAACAAGTAATTTGTTAATTTACTAAAGCGTTATTAATTTATATTCCTTGTATGGCTGAATGACCTATATGAGTGCGGAGTATGGTCACTCCTATGAGAATTGTAGCAAAGTCTTTATAGTATTCATGAATAACTAGACACATACATAGCCTAAATGCACATCCCGATGAACAACATAATATGTGGGAATACAATGTTTTTAATGAGAAATTTAGCATAGAATGAGGATTCTTATTTCATAAAGTTAAAAACTTCACCAACCATTCTATAGGTTGTAACTCATTTAGTTTAGGTTTGGTTCATATTTCAAAAGAATTTAGATTAGATCCATTATACTCAATTAAAAAAGCCAAGGAAGGGACCTTTTTCATTGTTCTTTTTAAAATATGTGGGTTTTGTTGGAAAAATAAGATTACTTCAAAAGAATAATAAAATATTATTTAAAATAATTATTTTCAAATTAACATTATTAATTGTTACTCGACCATTTAATTATTTTAGTTTGCTGGTGCACTACTTAATTCTTTCTATTCGTCACTACTTGTTGTCAATTGATTGTTGTTATTAGCTATTGACAATTTAATTTTTGAAATTAAATTGTTTAAACTACTAGTTGAAATCTACCTATAAATTCTTATAAAGCATGCAATACCTACCTTTATTCACTTGACTTGTTAATTTCTTTTGAAGGAAAAATTTGTATATTTTATTAATCACTTATCCACCAATAACAATACAATCTTATAAAGAAGAAACACGTACCACATAAAATCTACTACTCGAATTCACATTCTTCTATAAGAAAACCAAAAATATTAATAATTAATCAATTAATTATATATAATTGATTGTAAATGCTAGCTTATTGATTTCAAAATTTGAAGAGCTTAATTTAATACAATAACAATAAATTTATAGATGAATGAACCATTCAAATGGCTACGAAAATAT
>NW_019014635.1:381760-391889 GCF_000150535.2 Carica papaya
CATATCTATCATCTCAAAGTGGGCAACCTTATCCTCCCTAAATTTTGATAGAAGTCTTGAATTATTGTCAGTGAAGATCAAATCATCTACATAAAGGCAAACAATAATAATATCTCCATGCTTGTTTGTCTTGATATGCAGAGTATATTCGTATGGACACTTTTGGAAACCATGATCAAAAAAATATGTGTCAATACGAGCGTACCATGCCCTTGGTGCTTGTTTAAGTCCATATAAAGTTTTTTTCAACCGACGTTCAACCGATAAATTTATCTTCTTCACATTTCTTTTCATAAATAGATGGTTGTTTAATGTACACTTGTTCTTCAAGTACACTATTTAGAAATGTTGACTTCACATCCATTTGATATATTTTCCAACAATTTTAGGCAGCAAGTGAAATAATCATACGCATAGTATCCAATCTAGTAGCAGGAGCAAATACTTCAAAGTAATTAATACCTGACTTTTGTTTGTATCTTTTTACAACTAGCCTTGCTTTAAACTATTCCACTTCTTTATTAGGCTTGTACTTTGTTTTGTATAACCATTTGACTCCAATTGGTTTCTTCCCATTCGGTAGAATAGTTAATCCCCATGTATTATTCTTCCTAATAGCAAAAATCTTTTCATCCATCGTTTTAATCCACCGAACATAATTAGATGCTTCTTCAAACACTATTGGATCACAATCTACAAAAAACATAATGAACAACATCTTCATCGTCATCGGGATCATTAATAACTTCATAATCCTTTAAATAAGTAGGTGGACGATGATCTTGTTGTGAACGTCTTAGTATATGAGGAGATGAAGCTTCTTGAGTGACATTAGATGATTTTTCAGAAACTGGAGGAGAAGACTACTCATCAGTGCGATTATTTGTTTCTATTTCATTATTTATGAACATCGTTATTGATAGTGATCTCTTTTCTTCTCAGACCATTCCCATGCTCCATCTTCATCAAAAGTAACATCATGGCTAATGATTACCTATTGGGTCTTTGGGTTTTACAATTTATAGCCTTTTGTTTTTATGTTATAACCAATAAAGATGTATTTGTCTGCTTTGTCATCAAGTTTCTTCCTTAACTCATTTAGTACATGTGAATAAGCGACACAACCAAACACCCTCATATGGCTTAAATTAGGCTTTTGTCTGCTTCATACTTTTTGTGGTGTTTTATCACGAATACTTTTAACAGAACATTTATTTAAAATGTAAACTGCACAAGCAATCGCTTCTGCCCAAAAACTCTTAGGTAACTTCTTACAATGCATCATGCTTCTCACCATGTCCATAATAGTATTATTTTTTCCCTTTGCCACTCTATTTTGTTGAGAAGTATATCTTCCCGTTAACTGATGTTTAATTTCATGTTTTCTTAAGAAATCATCATAAACAATATATTTCATATCTCTATCAGTTCTTAAAGTTTTAAAAGAATAATCACTTTGTCTTGCAATATATGCCACAAAATTCTTAACTATTCCATATGCATCCGATTTATGCTTCAAAAAATATACCCATACCTCCCTACTAAAATCATCAATGAAAGTAATGAAGTACTTGTTACCTCTATTAGAAGGAGTGTCCATGTAGTATATGTCTGAATGCATAAGCTCAAGTGGGCTTTTGGCTCTCCATGCCTGCTTTGTAGGGAATGGATCTTTGTGCTTTTTCCCGAAAACACAATACTTAAAAAGTTGGTCAGGAACTTGAATAGTTGGTAAGCCTGAAACTCACTCTTTATTTGTAAGAAATTTAATGCTCCCAAAATTCAATTGCCTGAGCCACATATTTCATAGCCAATTATCATCGACAATCACATAATTATAGTTAGAAGCATTACCATAATTGATCTATTGCAAATAAACGATTGGATGACATCTTTGTCTTCAGAATAACTCATTTCTTTGTGTCACTTATAATGCACCATATTTGTTGAAATACAAATCATAACCCTTTTCTGTTAGTTGCCCCATGCTTAACAAATTTTGACAAATAGTAGGAGCATAGTAAACTTTGAAAATATAATCTGCAATTTCATTATTTAATTTAATGACAATTCTTCCTTTTCTTAAAATTGGGACTTCATGATTGTTGCCTAGTTTCACTGAAGAATGAAATAACTCATCTAACTTAGAGAATACTTTATTATTTCCACTCAAGTGATTGTTATGAGCTAGATATAATAACCACTGACTATTATTGCAACCTGAATTTCTCTATGTTCTTATCTCTTTGCATGACACTCTCTACTATATGACCATATCTTCTACAATTATGGCACTGAATATGTGATTTACAGTCTAATTGATAATTATCATATTTTTTGCATTTATGACATTTGATGCGAAACTTACCTTGAGAATTTGAGCCTATTTGACTATGTTGTGATCTAGGCATCTCATCCTTTAAATTTGATTTAGCATTTGAAGCTTATTCTATTGTACTTAGAGATCTTTCATTATCCACATCTCACGTGACTCTAATAAAGCTTGTAAATCATTAACACCTCGTTTGGAATGTGGTGAATGATAGAATTTTAATATATGATACTCCACAGGTGTAAAAAAATCATATTTATTTCAATTTCCAATGGTAGCAAACGGTATCTAACCGGCAAATTTGAAATGAATTTTAAAACTACTGAATCAGTGGTATAAGATCGGTAGGTTATTTTTTTCCTTTATACCCAAATATAATATATTTAATTCTATTTTTATTCTCATAAATTATTATTTATTTTATTAAATATAAAAATTTAATTTAATTACATGTAATAATTATTTATTTTAAAAATAAATGTAATTATATTGGTAAATAATTTATTTATTTTTTTCATTACATATTTCTTACATATCATTTACTATTACATATAATAGGTATTGGTAAATTAATAATTTAACAGAAAATACAGTCATACCATCCTATCATCCAAATAAAAATATACCATTAACATACATTAATATACAATCATTCAAACATAAAAAAATTTTATCATTCACATCATATGTCATTGTCGTTCAATCATTGCTATTGCTATCCAATCACTGCCATTGACATACATTAATTAATCATCACTAAAATTTATCCAAATATGATGTAAGGGTCATGGTGTCCAAGTTTTTAGACTCTTCAATAGTTGTCAGCACGTAGTCGAATCGACTTTACAACGTATGTAAAACCTTCTCCATGACATCTCTCTCATTTATTTGGTCTCTATTATGCTTCATCTCATTTATTAATTTCTCTATTCATGAAAAAAAATAACGAATACTTTCACCTTTGTGTTGCTCCATTATCTGTTCATTTAACGCAAAGATAATTGTAGTTGAGTTTGTTTGTAACACCCTAATTCTTTTATTATTATTATTATTGGAATTATTTTTATTTTATTTTATTTTAATTTTTATAATTGATTTATTATGTAATAATTATATAGTTTTAAATTTAGTTTAATTTAATTCAATAGAAATAAAAATAATAATAATGATAAAAAAGGGTAAAATTATTTTTGAGATTTAATTGAAAATAATTTTGAAAAAAAGGGGTGAAAATTCGAATTCTGGGGGTTTTTGAAAAGGAAATCGAAAAACGGGAGTCAAAACGCAATTTAGAAAAATTGTGCCACATTAGCAGCCACGTCAGCAGTCCGGTTAGCAGCCCTCGCCAACCAGGACACACCGCGTGGCAGAGACACTGACGCGGGAGGCCACGCAGAACGGAGCCACGTGGGCGATCAGCGTGCGCGCGATCAGACGGCTGAGATCCGTTCCCGCGCGCACGGACGATCCAGATCCCATCGCGATGGACGGTTCAGATTAAATCATGATGGATGGCTCAGATTAAAAGGGAAAAGTTATAAATAATATCATCCACACCCAACCCCAAACCCTAGCCGCCAGAGCCCTCGCCAGAGAAGACAACCCAGTTGCTAGGGGAACCTGCCGCCACCCGTCGTGCACCGGAGCACTTTCCGACCGCCAAACGAGGTAAAATTTCTCTCATTGACTCGAATTTCGATGTTGAACCCCTTGTGGCCAAATCGGAGCCAAACCACTAGTTAATTGCCCAGAAAACACCGCCGAAGCCCAGCGGCGCCGTCGTAGGTTTTCTAAATTTTTGCCTCTGATGAGGCCATTCCCGATTCCCGTTCGATGTAACTTTTATACCACTGTAACCACCGTCCTTTCGTCTACAGGTCGACCGGAGAAAAATGTCAAATCGCAATTCGCACCAGAAGAGCCATTGTACTCGAGAGCTCCGCCACTGGTAAGTCTTAGTTTTCTGTATTTTTTTAGCCCACCGAGGGCCCTACGTGTGTTTCCTCGCAAGAATTGGTGCTAGTTTGGCTGAATTTGGCTAGAAACGGCCGAAAACAGCCAACCCGAGGCGGATCGCCGCCATGGGCAGCGGCGCCGTCGCCGGAGCACGGCGGCTCAAATTCTGAAATTGGCCGAGGAGGTCCTGGGTCTAATTTGGAGTTTTTTTGGGGACATGTGCAGATACCAGAAGTGTGTTTCAGTTCTCGAGAAAAAATTCAGGGAATATAGAGACTACCCGTAGACACAGTGAAAAATCGATTTTAGACTTCGAACCAGGTAAAGATCTCTCACCCTGTTTTCTATCACGGCATTAAAGCTTAATAAATGATAAAACAGTATTTATTAATAATAGATATGTATAATTAATTAAGGTTGCTAATGGGGCCCGAATCTGATATATTTTTTGGTCAGTTGCTGTTTTAGTTATTTTACAGTTTTAAAGGCATTATGGTGTTTGATCTATTTATTTTATAGTTTTGAATGCATGAATCACTGTTTACTTCACTACTGCTTGATTTTGTGAATCCGATGATATGCCTGCATTATTGGATGCTCGTTACTAGTTTAAATATTCATGATTATGTGAGAAACAGAAAACTAAGAAAAAAATAAAAAAGGTATGTGAATTGATAAGTGGATAAGTCGAAAGCCTCACTAGATATCCTGGGAGATGGTGGACGGACCGGATACATAGGAAACTCTACCGGGAACATTGTCTCTCATACCGGATGGGGTATGGAGACTTTAAATATTTTGGTGCTCATATCGGATGGGGTATGGGGACGGCCCGCTTCACCCTCATACCGACGGGGTATTGAGATTTATGGTTTTGGCGCCCATATCGGACGGGGTACGGGAATAGCCCTGGAGTTAAGTTATTAAGGTGAATGGTTCATGTATAGCGGGGACCCCTATGGATCCCTATGGATACTGGTAGGCTGGTAAAAGAGAAAATTTGTTGTCTGATGATTAAAATATTAAAAGTATGCCATGTGTTATGTTACAGAGTGCGTATGATTTCATGATATTATAATGTTATTATTTTCATAAGTTATTTTCATGAATCTCACCGAGGTAAGTGGACAGTAAAAGATTTTATTATTGATAAATGAATTTGTTATAAATTATGCTCCATTGGTCGTTTTTATTTTCTACCAACCTTTACTTCTGTGACAGTGAGATAGTGTGACATCTTTACTGGGCTAGTGTAGCTCATTCCTTACTTAACCATTTCAGATCAGGAGGTCTTGGTTCCCGAGCCCGTTCCGAGAAGACGGCGAGTAGATGCCTAAAGATTTTATAGTTTTTCTTATAATATTCATTTCTAGTATTTACTTTAGTTAGTTTATTCTTTCATACGTTTAATACATTTTGGTTATTGTATAAGGGATGTTAATTATAATATTTTATTTCGCTTCCGCACTTAGAATTTTTATATATACGTTTCCCTTTTAATTTTCGGGGTCGTTACAGTTGGTATCAGAGCCGCGTTCCTCGGACTCGTCCCTTACACAATAATACTTAGAGAAATACCAACCAATTAATCGTTACTCAACCATTCCTTGTGAAATGCAGGTGCAGAGAGATGAGGAGAGGAAGACCCCCACTAAACCGAGCAGCCTGGGGTGATTCGCTTCAAGAAGATGTGAACAGAATATTTGAGATGCTAGAAAGGATCATTGTTGTCCAGCAAAGTCGAGAGGAGAGAAGGGAGTTACCCGACCCTCCCCCACTATCACAGGTTGAGCAACCGCTATAGCGAGCGGATCCCGAGCTACCTCGGCACGAGCCTGCTCCTCCACAGTACCACCCGGCACCACCGCCGTAGTATAATCCGGTGCCCCAACCACAATACTGTCCGACACCGCCACAGTACAATCCAGTGCCCCCATTATATCAGCAGGTGCCACCACAGGGCCCCCCAGTCTATCCTCAGCCCGTCCTAGCTCCTTCCCTAATTGACCCGAGCTACGTAGAGAGGTACAGGAGACTGAACCCTTCCACTTTTGCAGGGGAGTCCTCTTTCGAAGATGCCCAGTACTGGTTGGCGGAGACAGAGAAGGCTTTCAAGACTTAGGAGTGGTTCCCGAGCAGAGGGTTACCCTTGCTTCCTACATGCTGGTGGGGGGAAGCAAGTCCTTGGTGGGAGCTCAAGCAGACCACCTTGCCTACACCAGTCACTTGGGAGCAGTTCTTAGCAGCTTTTTATACGGAGTACCTCCCCGAGCACATCCGATATCTAAAGGAGATAGAGTTTGTCTAGCTGGTCCAGGGAAACATGACGGTATCGGAATATGCTCGTAAATTCCTAGAGCTTGACCGATACTCCCCTGAGACATTGATAGATGAGGGCAAGAAGGCTAAGAGGTTCCGGTGGGGCCTCTGCCCAGAGATCAAGCAACACTTACTTGTACTAGAGCTCAAAACATACTCAGCCATTCTGACAAAGGCGCAGATTGTGGAGAGGAGTTTCAACACCCTCCCTCAGTCAGCAGGGAGTCACAGACCCTCAGCTCCACCCCTCGGACCAAGCACCCAGCCCATTTCGGTTGCTCCTTACCGCATGAGCCGTGTTGAGATGGAAGAGTTGAGGAAACAGATCACTGAATTGCAAGATAGTGGTTTTATCAGACACAGTGTATCTCCTTGGGGTGGCGGAGTCACTTTTGCCAGGAAGAGAGATGGAACGTTGAGACTGTGTATTGATTACAGAGGATTGAACAAGGTCACAATTAAGAACAAATATCCCCTTCCCAGAATTGATGACCTCTTCGATTAGCTGAAGGGTGCACAAGTCTTCTCCAAAATAGACCTGCGATCAAGTTACCATCAGGTGAAAATAAGAACAGAAGACATCCCCAAAACGGTCTTTCGAACTAGGCACAGACACTATGAGTTCTTGATCATGCCATTTGGGCTAACCAACGCCTCGGCCATCTTTATGGATCTGATGAATAGGGTCTTCAGAAAATTCTTGGATCAATTTGTTATCGTGTTCATCGATGACATCTTGGTATACTCAAAAAGCAGAGAAGAGCATGCTCACCATCTAGCCCAAGTTTTGCAGGTCCTTAGAAAAAAGAAGGTATATGCAAAGTTGAGTAAGTGTGGATTCTGGCTTGAGCAAACCACCTTACTATGACACCTCATATTGAAGGAAGGAGTATCAGTGAATCCCGAAAAGGTTGAAGCGGTACTTGGCTGGGAGAAGTTGACATCAGTTAAGGAAATCCGTAGCTTCCTGGGAATGGCAAGTTATTACCACAGGTTTGTCGAATGATTCTCTACTCTAGAGGCTCCCCTAACCCTACTCACAAAGAAGAATGCCAAGTTTGAATGGAATGAGGACCGTGATAGAAGTTTTTCAGAATTAAAAGAGTAGCTGACCACTACACCCGTACTGGCTTTACCGAGTGGATCGGGGGGATATACAGTTTATAGTGATACCTCCTATCTAGACCTGGGTTGTGTCCTAATGCAGTATGGGAAGGTCATATCCTATGGGTCCAGACAGTTAAAGAATCATGAGAAGAATTATCCCACCCATAACTTGAAACTTGCCGCAATCATACATGCCTTGAAAACCTGGCGCCATTATTTATACGGAGAGACCTTTCAGATCTATACCGATCATAAGAGTTTAAAACACATATTCACTTAAAAGGATCTCAACATGCGTCAGAGAAGGTGGATGGAACTCCTGAAAGACTATGATTTTGGTATCTTATACCATTCGAGTAAGGGCAACGTGGTGACAGATGCTCTCAGCAGGAAATGTGCAGGTATCTTAGCTCATTTGATGGTTTCAGAATACAGGCAAATTGGGGTCACACAACAGGTTTGGCTTCAAGACCTGAAGAGAGTCGCATGTTTGGGTCGTCTGACCGTCCAGCCCGAGTTAATACAAAGAATAAAGAAAGCCCAGTCAGTCGACGCCGCCCTTGTAGCCCACAAGATTGATGCAAAATAGGGAGTGAGCTCAAAATTCTGAGCCTCTGCTAATGGGTTACTCCAGTTCCAGGACAGGGTGTGTGTCCCAGAAGACAGTGAGTTAAAGAGAGACATCATGACAGAGTCCCATAGCTCGAAGTTTGCCATACATCCCGAAAACACCAAAATGTACCAAAGCATGCGACCTCAGTTTTGGTGGAATTGGATGAAGAGGGACATAGCTGACTTTGTATCTAAATGCTTGGTATGTCAGGAGGTCAAGGCAGAGGATCAACACCCAGGCGGGTTACTTCAGCCTTTACCGATCCCAGTGCGGAAGTGGGAACATATCACCATGGACTTCGTAACGGGATTACTCAAGGCACGTTCAAGACATGACGCCATCTGGGTAATTATTGACCGACTTACCAAGTCTTTCCACTTTTTAGCCATCAAGATGACCGATCCCTTGGACAAGTTGGCAAGAATGTATATCCAGAAAATAGTCAGATTGCATGGAGTTTCAGTGACAGTGGTATCCGACAAGGACCCCAGGTTCACTTCTCGGTTTTGGAATAGCTTTCAGCAGGCAATGGAACAAAGCTGTCTCTCAGTACTGCCTTCCATCCTCAAACTGATGGACAATCAGAAAGAACAATCCGTACACTTGAGAATATGCTCCCGAGCTTGTGTCCTTGACTCTGGGGGCCATTGAGATGACCATCTACCCCTGATAGAATTTGTCTACAACAACAGCTACCAAGCGAGCATTTGCATGGCTCCGTATGAGGCGTTATATAGGCGCCCATGTAGATCACAGATTTGTTGGGAAGAAGTGGGCAATAGAAAATTGTTCGGCCCGGAGTTGGTGAAGGAGACCACGTCTAAAATAGTTAAAATCAGAAAGAACATTCAGACGGCTCAGAGCAGGCAGAAGAGTTATGTAGAAACCCGGAGGAGAGATTTAGCGTTTGAGAAAGGCGACCAGGTGTTGCTTAAGGTCACTCCTTTCAAGGAAATTAGTAGGTTCGGCAAGAGGGGACTGAACCCCCGATTTATTGAACCATTTGAAGTCTTAGACAGGATTGGTACTGCCGCCTACAGACTAGTACTGCCTCCAGAGCTCTCCAAGGTCCACAATGTGTTCCATGTGTCCATGTTACGTAAGTACAACCCGGACCCCTCTCATGTCTTGGCTCATGAACCGTTTCCACTCTAAAAGGACTTGTCTTATGAGGAAGTACCAGTTGGTATCACGGACCGAAAGAGTAGAATACTCCGCAACCGGAAAATATCATTTGTAAAGGTCGTGTGGCAGAACCACACGCCAAAGGAGGCTACCTGGGAGCTAGAATCAGACTTTAGAGCCCAGAATCCCCATTTGTTCGACCAAGAGTAAGAGGCAAATTTTGGGGACCAAATTTCTTTAAGGGGGGAAGAGTTATTGTAACACACTAATTCTTTTACTATTATTATTATTGGAATTATTTTTATTTTATTTTATTTTAATTTTTATAATTGATTTATTATGTAATAATTATATGGTTTTAAATTTAGTTTAATTTAATTAAATAGCAATAAAAATAATAATAATGATAAAAATGGGTAAAATTATTTTTGAGATTTAATTGAAAACAATTTTGGGAAAAGTGAAAATTCAGATTCTGGGGGTGTTTTTGAAAAGAAAATCAAAAAACGAGGGTCAAAACGTAATTTAAAAAAATTACGCCATGTTAACAGCCACGTCAGCAACCACGTCAGCAGCCCCTGCCAACCAGGACACGCCGCATGGTAGAGACGCTGACGCGGGAGGCCACGCGAAACGGAGTCACGTGGGCGATCCGCGTGTGCACGATCGAACGATGA
>NW_019014635.1:413589-433519 GCF_000150535.2 Carica papaya
TACACAATAATTTTCCTAATAAGTATGAAAAAAAAATATAGTTTGAAAATTTAAATATACAATTTTATAGAGATAAATAGAAGTAACAAAATTATCTTATATTAGACAATATTGATTATTTTATGGCTAAAGAAAAAGGGGAAATGGTCGTTGGACAGAGTTTGACCACTTTCCCTGTATTGCCTTAGGAGACTTTTACGTGGATTCTGTCGACACTTTCCATATTGGCGACGTCGACGTTGGGATCAACGGCTCAACCCAATTCTCAACTCTCCATATTTGGCTTGGTCAAAATACTCTAACCAATCAATGCCATTTCATTTCATTCTTATATTCTCGTACGTACATACATACATACATTATTATATAATAATGAAGGATTATTAAAGTCAATATTTTGACTTCTGACCCCAGTTTCTTTTTTTTCTAATCTTGCTCTTTCATATATTGGATTTCTAACTTTCCCACTGAGTATCCAACCCCAATACTTTACAAGATTAATGGCCAAGGCGTGAATGTATATACACACACACACACACACAGGGGCTACCCACCAAAAAAAGAAAGCATGTCAATCATGGCATCCTATTCTACTCTTGTCTTCTTCCTCATCTCCTCCATTCTCTCATTTTCTTCATGGGAAACTGAAGCTAGAGGATTGCCAATCACTTCATTGATCAACAGAGACCTCTTCAATGCAATTTTCCTACACAAAGACAACCCTGCATGTCCTGCTAAAGACTTCTATACTTACGATTCCTTTATTCTAGCAACGAGACGGTTCCCAAGATTCGGCAAGACGGGCCGTTTAACCACTAGGAAGCGTGAAATCGCCGCCTTTCTTGCTCAAATTTCCCACGAGACCACCGGCGGTTGGCCTACTGCCCCGGACGGCCCCTTTGCCTGGGGCTTATGCTTCAAAGAAGAAGTTTCTCCTCCAAGCAACTACTGTGATTCTACTAATACCAAATGGCCTTGTTTTCCTGGAAAATCTTACAAGGGCAGAGGACCCATTCAATTATCATGGTAAATACACACACACACACAAAAGTATGATTTTATGTTAATGGGTCAAATAATCTTATTGGGTTGAATTGTGTTATGCTTCTCTATGTGATCATTTGGATGTTGTGTTATATAAAAGAATAACATTAAGTGGGATGGATGCAGGAATTTCAACTATGGACCAGCAGGGAGAGCACTTGGTTTTGACGGGTTGAGGAACCCAGAAATTGTGGCCAACAATTCGTTGATTGCATTCAAGAGTGCGCTTTGGTTCTGGATGACAGAGCAGAGACCTAAGCCATCTTGCCACAATGTGATGATTGGCAGATATATCCCTACCCCAGCTGACATAGCAGCTAATCGGACGGCCGGATATGGTCTAGTCACCAACATAATCAACGGAGGACTCGAATGCGGAATACCGGGTGATGGTCGGGTCAACGATCGGATCGGATACTTTCAGAGATACGCTAAGTTGTTCAATGTCGATACTGGACCTAACCTAGACTGTGCAAATCAGAAATCCTTTTAAAAAAAAACTTTCTTTTTTCATTAAAGAAATAAAAATATTATGTTAGATTGATGGAATGGAACTCTGTGTTTTGTTGTTTTCTGTAATTCTCTGGGAGATCATATATAATATATTATAATTTATTCATTTCGAAGATACATGCAATGAAATGGTTACAACAAACAAAATGTGAAGCAAGACTGACATGAGGTCGATTCTGCAGTGCGAATTAATGTGTAATTAAAAATTATATTTAATTAAGCCGGCAAGATGAGACAAGGATATTATTGCATATAACTTCAATTTTTTTTTTAAAGGTAAATAGTATATATATTTATCAATTATTTGATATATATATATATATAACAATCAAGACATAACACATATATCCTTCAAGAAATTTATTTTTGTCAAAGATAAAATAACACAAATAACCTCCAAGAGATTTATTTTTATTTTAAGAATTAAAGACCTGACAGAAACTAGAATTAATCTATTAATACTTAAACCATACAAAATAAGATGCTGCAACCCAACAATCAGAAGAAATGAAAAAAAAGAGGAGAAGAAGAAGAAGAAGGAGAAGGAGAAGGAGAAGAAGAAGAAGAAGGAGAAGAAGAAGAAGAAGAAGAAGAAGAAGAAGAAATAGAAAAAGAAAAGAAAATCAATTAGTCATTGGTTGTTGCTTTGTTATGGCATTGACAGCATAGATGCTTCCTGGGATATATCCTGCTACTGTTAACAACACTGTGATCCAGAAATCAGCCTGCAACTCCAAGATTTAAAGATACATAATGACGTTAATTTTCGTTTGGTAAACATATTCGAATTCATATGATATGGGATTGTATTTAATTTGACTATATATATGTTTATATATACACATATGGTCCAGATCTAACTCAGAATTGAGATTAATGTACACAAACCTTGCATCCTTTGGACTTAACTACGCCGAGGGGAGGCAAGAGAATGGCAAGAAGAAGATCAGCACAGTCTGGATTTCTCTTTTCTTTACAGTAATAAAAAAACTGCGTCAGTATACAGCACATATTGAGAGGGTTATGCTTCACATACGCTACAGATTAGACCTCATCATGTGTACTTATATATAACATCAAAAGCTGATCTTTTTAATTTGCATATATTCTAACTAAAAAGGAGGAGAAAAAATGATGAATTGAAAGGTGTTGGCAGGAGATCACGCAAGCAAAGAATCGCAAAGATGATCGACATGTTTGATTAATTGAGTTGTGTGTTGGTGAAGCTTTAAGGTGAAAACGTGAATCATGCGTTCATAATTTCATTGTTTGAAGATGATCACCAAGAACATATAGCTTTAGGGGAATGCTAGCTGGAAATGTTGGTGTATATATATATATATATATATATATATATATATATATATATGCTTGCCTAGAGAATAAAAGAAAAATATTGCTTTCTTATCTGGAAAATATACTTTTTTGCTTACAGTATTAACTTTATAGGTACCATTATACAATAACTATTGAGAGATGATCAAGGTGGGAGTAGAAATAATCTAACAGATGAATTGAAATTTATTTTCTTTAAACAATGTATTTATATTCTAAAATGCGATAATTAAGCACATAATCCAGTCAGATATATCCACATTTTCCCAGTCAAAATATTCTCTGTACCCCAATAATATCTATGAAAAATATTATGTACATGCACAAGGAATTTGATTCTTTTTGCTAGGATAAAGAAGTTGATGCATCTTTGTAGTAACATTATTATTATTATTATTATTTAATAAATATAAATCATAATATTTATGTTAAACTTGGTCAGATTTGACTACTATAACCATAATGCTTTTATTAGTTAAAATTCAGAACTGTATATAAAAGTAATGAAATCGAATTTTATTAATAATGTGAAGTTGGTCATTTAATTTGTTATGATGTTGGTGAAATTGTATTAACTAATAAAGGATTCATCTCGGATTTGTGTTATAATTAATGTGAAATTTATTTTTAACTTCTTACTTAAAGCAATTAAAAATTTAAATAATAATAATAATAACGTTATCATTCTAAAATAATAAATTTGAATTCATAGTTTTTCAGTTCTAAATGTGTCTTGGTATTTCATATGAAATAGATTTTTATTGTCCTTTAATAAAACTAGAATTACATACTAATTTAAATTTTGTATAGAATAAGAATAAGAACATAGTAAATGTGGGATGAAGATTTTAAGAAAATTAATTATAAATAAGTAGAAATACAAATCAACCATTGTTGAATTCAAAATACTAGTAGAGTTATTTCAGTTATCTATTAATCTGGGAATTAACATATAATTACGATATGTAATTAATATTTGATTTATATAATAGACTTGATGCATCCAATCACTAATTAAGAATAAGTAGGTGCCATAAAAATGCGTAAGTGAATTCTACAGATTTGAATTTATTTCAAACATAATAAATTTAAAAAATATATATAAACATATTTTATTTTATTGAAATAAAATAATAGAAAATAAGAATCAAATTTTCTCTTAAATATTGCAGTATAAGAAATTGTACTTGTAATACCCGGGCCTGGAATTTATCCCGTGTTTAATTTTAAAATTAAAAAAATATATAAAAATCTAATTTGAAAATTAATAAAATTTAATTTAATGTGAAATTATTAAAAAAAAATAAGTTGAAAACGAAATTAAAAATAATTTTGGAAAAAACAGTGAAAATTTAGGTTCGAATGGTGTTTTTGAAAGAAAAATAAAAAAATGGGAGTCATAACGCAATTAAAAAAAATTGCGCCACATAGGACTGTCCAGTCAGCAGCCTCGATGAATGGGAGCGTGCCGCGTATCAAGGCATGCTGAGTCGGTGCCACACTGGAGGCCACGTTAGCGATCCGCGTGCCCTGCGATCGGACGGTCTGAAAGCGTTCCCACACGTATGGACAGTCCGGATCCGTTCCCTCTTCAGGTGCAATTAGACGGTCGTGATTAAACGAGACGAACGGTTCATATTCGTTTACTCTTTAAACGAGATCAGACGATCGAAATTAAATCGCAATGAACTGTTCACATTCATTTCCTCTTTAAACGCGATCGGATGATTGAGATCAAACACAATGAACGGCCCATATTTACGTAAAACGGGTATAAATATTTTGCATCACACCAAACCCAAATCCTAGCCACTACCCTTCTGCAGGAGAAGAAAAACCAGTCACTGAAGAAGAGAGCCGACTATCGCCCGTCGCCGCGCCAGAGTCACCTCTGACCGTCAAAAAAGGTAAAAATTTTTCTATCAGCTTAGAATTTGATTCCGAGCACCCCTATGACCAAATCAGAGTAAAAAGAACGATGGTGAGCCGAAAATTGCGGACAAACCCGAAACCTCCTTCAATGAGCCTCTTCCCATTTTCCATTTCGCGCGATTTTTTCACCATTGTGTTTACTATTTTGTTTTCTATAGATTGGCTGACAAAAAACGTCCAGCCACGAAGGTGAGCAAGCGGAGCTACCGCATTGAAAAATGTCACCACCGATAGGTTTCTATTTTTTGACTTTTTTCGGCCAACTGAGACCCCTTAATGTGTTTTCTCACAGGGATATGTATAAAACTAGTCGGAAACGGCCAGGTCGATGCAAACCGTCGCCAGAACACGGTAGTGCAGCCATGTCAGAATTTCAAAATTGACCGGAAAAGGTTTTTAACACCCATTTTGAATTTTTTAGTGCATTTTTAGATATGTAAAACGTATTTTAATCTCCACAGGAAAATTCAGGAAATCTGGAGACCGTTAGTAAGCACATTAGAAAGTTTAGTATTTCAGACACCGATTTGAGTAAGAATCTCTCATCTTATTCACTGTTATAGAATTAAAACTTAATAATTAGTAATATGGTATTTTGTGTAATTTAAAAAACTTTGAGAATAATTACAAGCCTATGTAACTGATTGTTGAATTTACAGCTTTAAATACATGATGATATACTAGAATAGTTGAATGATTTAGTTGTACTTGCTTAACATATATATTGCTTATCTTGTATAATTTACAGTTGATTTGTGAAATTGAAAATTAATATGCAAATAGAGAATTGATTGGTCATGTGAATTAATGAATGATAGCCTTACTAGATATCCTGAGAGATAGTGGACGGATCGCATACATAGAAAACCATATCGTGAACGTTGCCTCATACTGACAAAATATTGAGGAATAGTACTTTTGGTGCTCATATCGGATAGGGTATGGAGACGACCCGATTCAACCTTATACCGGACGGAGTAGTGATGAATGATATTTTTGGCGGTTATACCAGCTGAGGTATGGGGACGATCGGTTAGTTAACAATATTGAATATTGGTTCACGCGTAGTGGGATATCCTTATGGGCCCCCAAGGATACTAGCAGACAAATAAAAAGGGAAAGTAGTTGTTATTGCTCACTCAAAAATGAGATTGGAAAGTTATTTGAGTTATTGTCTCTATAGAGCAATTTTGAAAATCTCGCAACGATAAATATATGCAATAAATAGTTTTCTTTATGATAAATGAATTTACTTAAATCAAGAGCTTCATTGGTTGTTTTTATGATTTTTACTACATTCAGTTTCTGTATCGATGAGTAGTATAATATTCTTACTGGGGTAGTGTAACTCACCCTTTCATGAACTAGTTTAAATCCAAAGGACCAACACTAGATCCTCATCAATAAGAGGGTTGTGAATAGTTCACCACCTAAACTCCCTTCAAAAACTAGTAAAGGTCGTCCTAAAATACTCAACATATTGCCTTTTGTTTATTTCTTTTATTTTCGTTTGTTCTTTTAGAATGGTCATTCCCGTAACCTTATTAGACATTCTAAATTATTGTGTAAAAAATATAAACCATATTATTTCTCTTTCGCATTTAATTTATGACTTTATTTCCTTTAAGTTCCGAGTCTTTACAGTTGGTATCAAAGTCGCGTTCCTCAGAATCATTTTTTACACAAAAACTTAAAAATACCAAATACGAATAATCACCCAACCATTCCTTGTGAAAAATAAGTACAAAGATGTAGTACTCGGGTCCGAAATTTGGCCCGGAGTTAATTTTAGCATTAAAAAATGTGTAAAAATCTATTTTTTAATTTAATGTAGGATTATGGAAAAAAAATAAGTTAAGCATGAAACTGAAAATAATTTTGGAAAAAATAGGTGAAAATTTGGATTCGGATGGTGTTTTTAAAAGAAAATTCAGAAACTGGGGGGTCAGAACGTAATTAAGAAAAATTGCACCATGTAGGATCGCCCAATCAGTAGCCCTGACGAATCGGAGCTTGCCCCGTTGTAAGGCACGCTGACTCGGTGCCACGCGGGAGGCCACACTAGCGATTTGTGTGCCCTGTGATCAGATGGTCCGGAAGCGTTCCCACACATGTGAACGGTCCGGATTCGATCCCTCCTCAGGCGCGATCAGACGGTCGCGATTAAACACGATAAACGGTTTAGATTCGTTCTATTTTTAAATACGATTGGACAGTTGAGGTCAAATCGCAATGAACGGTCTTGATTTACACGAGATGGGTATAAATATGTCGCATCACATTGAACCTAAACTCTAGCCGCCAGCACCTCCGGTCAGAGAATAAGAACCAGTCGCCAAAAAATAGAGCCGACCGCCGCCCACCACCGCGCTGGAGCTACCTCTGACCGCCAAAAAAGATTAAAAAAAATTTATCTACTAGGAATTTGATTTCGAGCACCCCCATAGCCAAATTGGAACAAAAAGAACGGCGGATGAGTCAGAAACTACGGGTGAAACCCGACGGCATCGCTGTGGGGAAAATCCGCAATCACCTTCGATGAGCCCCTTCCCGTTTTCTGTTTCATGTGATTTTTTTACTATTATGTTCACTGTTCTGTTTTCTACAGGTTGACAAAAAAAAATGCTCAACCGCGAAGGTGAGCCAGTGGAGCCGCCACATTTGAAAATTCTACTGTCGGTAGGTTTTTTTTTTTTTACTTTTTTAGGCCAACCAAGGTCCCTTAACGTGTTTTCTCACAATGATATGTATAAAACCAGTCGAAACTGGCCAAATCTGGCTGAAAACAGCTAGGCCAAGGTAAAGCACCGTTGTGGGCGACGGTGCCGTCGCTAAAGCACGGAGGTACCGTTGTGCCGAAATTTTGAAATTGGCTTAAAAAGGTTTTAACACCAATTTTGGATTTTTTAGAATATTTTTAGGTACGTAAAACATATTAAGAATCCCTCACCTTATTTTCTGTTATAGAATTGAAGTTTTATAATCGATAATATAATATTTTGTATAATTTAGAAAAGTTTGAGAATAATTACAAGTTACCAATGAAGGCAGAACCAATTAGTCATTTATTTATTATCCTATGTAACTGATTATTGAATTTACAGGTTTAAATACATGATGATATACTGAAATGATTGAATGATTCAATTGTGATTCCTTGATATATATATTGTTTTTCAATATACATTATTTTTCTTGCATGATTTACGGTTGATTTGTGAAATTAAAAAATAATATGCAAATGAAAAATTGATTGGTCATGTGAATTAATGAATGGTAGCCTTACTGGATATCTTGAGAGATGGTGGATGGACCGAATACATAGGGAATTCTACCGTGAACGTTATCTCATACCGGATGGGGTATTGAGAAATGGTATTTTTGACGCTCATACTGAATGGTTCACGCGTACTGGGATATTCTTATAGGCTCTCAGGGATACTAGTAGACAAATAAATAGGAAAGTGTTTGTTATTGCTCACTCGAAAATGAGATTGAAATATTATTTGAGTTATTGTCTCTATAAGTTAATTTTAAAAATCGCGCAATGGTAAATGTATGCAATAAATAATTTTTTTTATAATAAATAAATTTATTTAAATTAAGAGCACATTTGTTGTTTTTGTGATTTTTATTAACCTTTAGTTTCTGTATTGGTGAGTAGTGTGATGTTCTTACTGGGTTAGTGTAGCTCACCATTTCATTAATTATTCCAGATTAAGAGAATCAAGATCCAGATGCCGATCAACAAGATAGTTGTGAATAAGTTCACAATCCGGATTCCCTTCAGAAGATAGTGAAGGTCGTCCTAGAACGCTCAGTTATTTACCTTATTCAGTATTCTAAATTATTGTGTAAGAATGTAAAATCCTAAACTCTATTATTTTGCTTCCGCATTTAATTTATGATCTTATTATCTTTTAAATTCTGGAGCTTTACAGTACTATCTTGAAATGTTTTTAAATTGTATAATTTGGACATTATTATTTATGAATTTCACTTGTGTGAGGGAAATTTGAAAATCCTGGAGGCCTTATTTACTAACAATTGCATAATATTTGAAAACCCAAATGAATATATATGATGGTCCGTTTTTCAATTTCCTAACAAGGCCTAGTTTGATATAATTTTATAAATACTTAAATGCAATTTTATGAATAACTACATGTATATATTGTTTTATTAGAACATTATTATTATTTTTTAACAATTTAGTATTTGAATTTTGACATTATGAACTTTTAGAAAAAGACATTCGTTATAATATCCTAAATAATAATATCCTTGTGTGTGTGTGTGTGAGAATTGATACTTGCATAAATAGGAAGTCTCAATTTTCCAAATTAATTAATATCATTAATCAGAATGAAAGTAGGAGCAGCCAATATTTATGAGAATTTGAAATACATTGTTTTGATCTTTGTATAAACATAAATTTAATTTTTATAATTTGAAGTAATATTCTTGTCATTTTGTAATTAAAATATGTGCATACTTGTAAATAAATTCAGACATAAATTTTAAATATGATATTATTTTTATAAAAAAATAAAAATAATAATAATAATAATGATATAGCTGGTGCTGCTACTGATTTACACTAATTGTGTATGTAAATAAATGTACATGATCCATCCGTAAAACTGTCAAAATTTTCAATTCTATGTCTCTTCCAAACCACAAAACCATATCATAAATCGAACACATCAAAACCATCATTGTTGAAAGTGGTAAGCTCTTGTGATCTTCAACCTTCTTACAGTCGATAAGAACATCCTGCAATTATAAATTAAACATAACTAAATATATAGAGATTTACATATATACATATAAATACTGAAATTACTTACTCCCAAGGAACATCCCCAACCATCATCCAATCGCCTTCCTTGTCCTCATATGTCAACACATGACTTTTCTCACAATGCATCAATTCCTCCTCTTCAGCCCCTGTAATTAATTTGTTCCGTCAAAACAGAATATTAATTCCCAATTCTCAAATTATTACCAGAAGAGAAATATAATATTGTTGGGAAAATAAATATAAAGTAAAAAAGAAAATGTACTATATGCCTGTTTACACACATAAAATCAAGAAGAAATTTTTTTATTATGATCAAATAGCGTACATTAATAATAAATTATAAGCTATTTATATAGAAAAATTATGAAAATTTACCTTTTAAAATATAAATAAAATATAACCAAGATCAAGCTTGCCAAATCAACACATATTAATACGAGAATGGACAGACACACTTAGAAAAAAAGAGAAAAGAACTTAACAGAAAATGGCAGCGTTAAACATATGATCGAGACTCCTTATCAAATCACGGTAGCCATCGTGAGCCAAAAGATCTAATTTTCGACCAATAGGAATGCCCTCCATGTAAACCTTTACAAAGAAAGTTGCAGAACTATTACATTCGCTTTCTTCTTCTTCTTCTTCTTCTACCGTTTGCTTTAAAACCGACTTGATGGGTGGCCAATTGCCAGATCCCTGCAAACTAATTAAAAATATTTTTGAAAGAAATGAGAAATGGGTATTGGTTAAAAACAAGTTTGGTCAAATGGGCTCTTGTTATAGTAATGAATGAATGAACGTAAGTACCTTGTAAGCTGAGAAGGAGTGTGGTGTTGAGTAGTTGATGAAACGGTGAGTCCGAGACTGAGATCAGTGCTAAGATCTGTTTTGAAATTTGAAGAAGAAGAAGCAGATGAGAGAGGAAGGTGGTAATTACTGCTTTCAATAGATGAAGACGACGGAGTTACAGCTCTGCTCATTTTGTTGAGATGTGAAGACAAGGAAGCCGCCCTCTCTGCGTTTTGCAGGTATAGATAAATAGACAGAGAGAGAGAGAGAGAGAAGAATGTTGAAAAATGATTCATGAGGTTTTTTGTGGGAGACAATTCCTTGGGAAGACTGGTTGGCCTGATATGTTGCCAGCTTAGCAGACAACTACACGTGTCGAATATCATTACATCTATATATCTATATATAATTATACTTCCTAAGAAACTTTTCATCATCATCTTCACAGGTTTACACTGAACATGAGTCTTTTTAATAGTTGTTGGCGGCTAAGTAAATTTATTGCGTCCATGTAAACATTTAATTTAATCTCATGTAAGTAGTTAATCACATTTATTATGTTGTATTAGCATATAATTAATTAAAAAGATACCATGTTAATCTAATACATAATTGAATGCACGAGTTGTTTATAATATGGATAGAGACATCATAAACTCAGAGGAAATGAATATGGACGGTTGAGGGAGAATCAAGAAGGATACAAAAGCATCGATATCAGAAATAGAAAAGCTTTGTATAATATATATACGTACATGTATATACGCAGAACAACAACATGCAGTGTACAATAAAATTAAATCCGGAAAAAGTTTGTCTGAAATCGAAGTTCAATGGATGAGATCATCGTGTCCCGAAATCAAAAAACACATATTATTAATTAGGGTTAATATTGATAATGATGATACTGACATAATGTTCTTGTAAAATTTAACATACAAAAAGTATTAAGCAGAATGCTTCGACCTCAAAATTCATACAGGAAAAAGGAATACAAAAGACAGTTTGGATATTTAGTGACTGTTCCCTAGGGTTTCACACTCGAATAATTTATTCAATTTTCATTCTATTCTAACTTGATATAACAATTATATATGTACATACATTAGGGGTAATATATAGATACTTCTCTTCTTATATTTTTACATTAACTTTTTTTTTTTTTTTTTTTTTTTATATATATAAATAGATCAATTAGAAACAATTTTTAATTATTTATGTGCATTTATAATAAAATTAAATTGTATTATTATTTTTTTAAATTTATTTTTATCATGTTATAATTATTATATATGTGTTACATAATCAATAAATACATATATTTATTTAAAGAAAATTAGATTGCATGAGCATTGGGAGGAATTTTTGGTGAGATTGAGAAATGGGAATTACTACTTAATCTTTAAAGAGTAAAAGGCTGTGTTGGGGATAGAAACACAATTTGCAAGCACAAGGAAAAGGAAGCAAAGACACAAAGTAAATGCAATTGGAATTGAATTTCCAATTTCGCCAACCCCACGTGCACAAACCACGTGTCTCTCTCTTCATGACAAATCTTTTATATCATTGGTCCTCTTGTTCCTCAACAAATATACATATATATATATGTGTGTGTGTGTGTACACATATTACCCAAAACAAAAATATTTTTTTAAAAGGGAAAAAAAAGAAGGAGAGTAAGGGGAAAGGGAACATGAGATATTGCTTGTACCGAAAGAATCGCCATTTGTAAACCAAGGAAAACGAAAAGGGATGTGAGATGGAAACAAATGAAGGAAAAAGAAAAAGCACTTTGTCTCCCACCGCCCATACCATCCATCCTCTTTGGTTTGGTTCAATTTTTCTTTTTCTTTTTAGTTTCCTAGTTTCAACTTAATTAAAAGGAACTTAATTTCTCTGGAACTGCAACTGCCAATTTTTCTTTTTGAGTTGTTTGGGTGAGAATAAGAAAGGTGATTCATAGTAAGTTCACCGTCATTCATCATTCATGTCTACTCACTGTTGGGGAATTAAATTTCGTACTTTTGATTTGGGGGGGGGGGGGATTACTCCAAATTTTATTGGGTTGCTTTTTCTTTCCTCCGCTAAAGTTTGTCTCTATTGATAGGGGCTTCACTAGTGGGGGCAGCATCCCATTTACAGCCTTGCTTTTATCAACCAATATCTTCTTTTTATTTATGGTTCTGCTGTTTTCTATATATGTATGTAATAAAATATAATACAGTAATAGGAGGTAGTTTCTTGTTAAACTTGTTTAACTTAATTTGGACAAAAGAAGAAGCTCTTTGAAATTTCCCTTCATACGTTAATGCAGTATTAGGCTACACTTTGTTGTTTCCAGATTCTTGTCTTTCGCTATTTTTTAGGTCGATTCTCTTCTTTGCTTTTTCTAATAAATTCCACAACTCTCTTTTTTTCCACGTGCCTACAAGCTATGCTTCATGCTTTACGGGTTAGGGAATTCTTCCCATCTATCCTCTTCTACATAATTCAATAATAATAGTGACGGTAATAACATATTTTACATTAATCAATACTTTAAAAACATTCAATTTCTATTTCTTGCGCTAATATTTCAATACAAATTAAACAAGCAAAATTATTTCTGACTAAATAACTTCTGCAAAAGGTGTAAATTTAATTTACAAGTTCATATTTTTATTCACTCCCAACATAAGAATGTAAATTTGCAAAAGAATACCATCATCTTCCTATTTCTGTTTCTATATATATATATATATATTAAATTATGACTAACAAAAAAGCTTTTTACTTTGATTTTGCATAATGGGAAAAGGGGAGGTGAATGTTTTTTGCGGTGAAAATAAAAAGTGAAAAAGGATGTGCCCGACAAGTTTATGTCCAGCGCGTATCGTACATTCCCTACAACGAGTAAAAGGAAGATTTGCTTCAATAGCCCCATAGGCTTTTCAAGGGTGCCCAAGGCAGAGCCACTAATCACGGAATAAGCAAAGACTTAATACGTCGTTATTACAAATTTAATGGAAATGCCAAAAAACGAAAGGGAAATCCAAGGAGAAAAACACTACCCATTAATGTTTTAACTGCTGAAAACTACACGGGACTACATACTCAGAATGTGGAGAACTTGGCCTGTATCAGACACTAATTGTATGTATATTGTGATAGAAAACTGTTTACTTCTGCTGCAACCTCGTACGCACCCTCCACACATCGTCCCAATGCCACACCAGATACATAATTTCCTCCCAAGAAAAGCCCTTCAAACCCACCGCTGTTAAGAGCAGATTTTGCAGCATCTACAAGGTCTAAATGACCAACCAAGAATTGTGGAATTGCTTGCGGCCACACTCTTACACCTAATACAAACGGATCCTTTGCACTCGGATTTATGAGCATCTTTCTCAAATCACGGTCGACCACCTCCACAAGCTTGGCCTCAGTCTGTTTACAGAAACTACAACATCAGTCAAAGTAAAAATGAAATGAAGCTTTATGGAATAGAGCCCTTATGCATAGCCCAAAAGAATAGTAGTTATTACACAGTGTTGCAATATATGTAGTTGCCTGGATTGGTGAAATGTAAGCAATTTAGTTTTAGAAATAACTACATGTCAAGCAAAGCCTCAAAAATAGCATCAACTCTTGAGGAGAGACATAGCAGTGCCAAAACTTAAGTTCATGGGTAAGACTCCAAACACAACTAGTGTATTTACAGAGCAAGAGCATAAAAACATGGTCCTTTTTCTTCAAAAAATGATCCTATTTAGTATCTGAACATAAAGTGTCAATATGCTACTACTGGATCCACTTATCCATATCATCCACATATCCTCAAATTATACTTCAGAACTCTATTACCTTGGACAAAATCCCACGGTTGGTAGCTCCTCCAATATAGTTCAGGAGCAGAACCCTTCCTGCTGGCGCTCGATTAGGAAAAAGCGAAGAGCTGTATATTGTTCCTGCAGGAAAGGAGTTGATAAAACTTGAAAATTTTGGTATGAAAATTTTCAGCATGTCCAGGACAAGCTATTTTTAATTATCAAACATTAATCACTAGGTAAGAGTTTACAAACCTAAGGTTTCCACTCCTTGGCTGCGTGGATGCAATTGGCCGAAGCCTTTAAGTTCACCATCGATCAAGCACTCAGTCCGAATTGCTTCCTTTGGATATGAGATGGACACTGCTGCAACTGGCGGGTAATAGAATTTTGAGAGTGCATCTGCAGCAGGATCCTGAAAAGAAAAAGTAGTAATGGGTAAAAACTCATTAGAAACTCTACCAAAGTAGACCAGCAAGAGACCAGAAATTGCTGACTCAAAATATCTAGAAAATATCCTTTTTTTGGTCGAAAAGAATATAAATAATCAACAGAGGCACCAAGGGGGTCTCAACCTCGTACAAAAGGGACAAACAAATTACAAGATAGAGCCAGCTTTCTCATCATTGAGGTTCCCAGAATACTCTCATTTCGGAGTGGATGACCTTCAAAAGTAAACTATAAGGTACAGAACCACAGCACTCAAAGAGTAGTAAAGTCACCAATAGAACCATTAGAACATCTTTATTTCTAACCAAATTGTCCATAAAATCAAGAGGCCAATGAGGCCAATAATAGTCTTCTTAGTCCAGCCTGCTCGACTGCCCTCTCCTACTTTCAGTACAGCAAAGATTAACCTACTAACCACCCACCAACTGATTGCCGATACCCACAACCTTCTCCCTTCCTTACCCAATATAATGAGATGGGGCTCATACTCCCTCCCTCCTAATACAGTGGGAGTGGCTAAACCAATTGTCATGCTTACATTCCCATGTCACATTAGATATCAGAAATGACATCCTTGGGTCAACACATAGGACTTTTCCAGTTCATTCAACAAATGCATTACAATGATCACAAAGAATGGTCTGCCACCAGGACTTTGAGGTTGAAGGTATCCATATGAGCCTCCAAGCAGCAGGATTATGTAGAAACCCCATACATAATCTGGAGAGTATCTTCGGGTGATCTCCAAACTAAGAAGCGGAATAATTCTCTTCCATAATAGGGATATTTGCTCTTTGTAGGACCAATTCTATTGTGTATAGTTTCCTTTTCTAATTCTTTCCTAACAATCTTCTATATATACCTACCTGCTGTACACTGTTGGAAATGAATACAAATCACACTGATTTAATTCCAAAAAACTTCATGGTAACAGAGCAAGTTCTCTGAACCCTGGAGAAATTTTTTTCTTTCGCTCATGATCAAATACGGAATGGCCATGGGGAGGACAAACAAACTTTCTGAAGTTACGTCAAGGGCCAATGGAACTATTTCCATCAAGTCTAGTGAAGCAGAAGCCCCCCAAATTTCGATCACTGGCCACAAGGTTAATAGAAATAACTACTTTCAATGGTCTTAATCGGTCAAAATGGAAGTGGGAGAGAAGAATATCTCACTGGAGAAATAATCCAACCAAGCATTAAAGACCCAAAATTCCGAATTTAGAAGGCCCAAAACAATCTGGTCATCTTGTGGCTGATAAATTCCATGACCAACAACATTGGTGAGAATTTTTTGTTGTACACTACAGCTCATGAAATCTAGGAAGCAGCTACGAAATTCTACTTGAGCAAGGAAAACATGTCTGAAATTTTTGTTGTTGAATCTACTTTCCATGACCTGCAACACGAAGACTTATTTGTAACCCAGTATTATGGCACCCTCACTCACCACTGATAGTGCCTAAACGTATTTGAGGAGCTATCTTGGGGTTGTCCAGACAATGGGAAATGATACAGAGAGATTCCAGAAAGGAAAAGAATTTTTAAATTCCTCACAGGACTGCACAAGAATCTAGATGAAGTTTGGGAAAGAATAATAGGAACGAAATCATTACCTGGTAACTGTGAAGTGTTTTCTGAGTAAGAAGAGAAGAAAACATGAAAAAAAGTGATGCTGTGAGGCATTCATTGGTCCACCAACTGAGCAAAATTCTGCCTTGGGTGCCGGTGGCTGTCATCCCAACACAAGCAACTGGCAAAGGAAGGAGAGACCCTAGTGTGATCACTGCACAAAGCCTGATCACAACTTCAACAATTGCCAGAAAATTCATGGAAAACCAGCAGACTTAAAGACCACATAATCAATCACAGGGAAAGGATGACAAAATTATGTCTCTATTGATGAAGCAGCTCCCCTTAATGTGTCATGCGCATTTAGCAAAGAACAAACAGAAGCCCTTCAAGAAATGTTTCTTCAACAAAACCCGATCCATAATAACATTGGGATTGGGAAAACCGCACAAAAAAGTAATTCCTATTTTGAAATAACCAAAAAAGTGATTCTTTAAGTGCTCTTAATGCTATTTCAGGAGGATAAGATACTCAGATCATTGATTCAAGCTCATTTGACCACATGATGGAAAATGCAACATTGTTCCATGAATATAATTTGTGCAATGATAATCTTACCGTGAAAACAGTGGATGGATCTCACTCAAGAGTAGCTGGAGCAGGTCCTATTCCCATTTCAAGGGAGTTAACACTAAATGGAGTTCTTCATGTACCAAGTTTAGACTGTAATTTGTTATCAGTAGTAAATATACTCGAAACCATAACTGCATTGCTAAATTTCTTTATATGTGTGTGAATTTCTGGATTTAGGTTCGTAGGAAACAATTGGCAATGCTAAAGTGAGCTTCAGATTCTCTCCTTAAGCAAAATGTAACTCCTAGAAAACAATTCAAAAATGGAGTATGGTATGACATTTTGACTAAAACACTCAAACTTTGTTTGGTTTTAATAATCGTTCCTATTCTTATTAAAAAATTAAAATTTGAAAAATTTTCATTGTGAAGTGGGTCAATTACCAAAGCATACTAATATTTTATATCCTATGTTGCCTTACAAAACATCTATACCTTTTTCTATATAGTGATGTTTGAGGACCATCTACAATCAACATCATCACTGGGATCAACAACAACACTGGTACTAGATAATTTATTCTTTCATGGATAATCATACTAGAATTGTATAGCTATTCCCTATAAAAGAAAAAAATCAGAAGATGACCATATCTTCAGAAAAGTCAATATTAAGGTCTAAACTCAATTTCAAACAAGAATACTCGGACACTAAAGTCATTGATTCAAGCACATTTGACCATATGATGGAAAATGCAACATTGTTCCGTGAATATAATCTGCGCAATGAGAATCTTACCGTGAAAACAGGGTATGGATCTCACTCAAGAGTGGTTGGAGCAGGTCCTATTCCCATTTCAAGGGAGTTAACACTAAATGGGGTTCTTCATGTACCAACTTTGGACTATAATTTGTTATCAGTAAGCAAATTTACTCAAAACCAT
Organism: Carica papaya; assembly: GCF_000150535.2. Next base: position 431,350 of record NW_019014635.1, read on the forward strand.
AACTGCATTGCTAAGTTTTCTTTATATGTGTGTGAATTTCTAGATTTAGGTTCGGAGGAAACAATTGGCAATGCAGGTGTACTCCAGATTCTTTCTCCTTAAGAAAAATGTAACTCTTAGAAAACAATCCCATAATGCAGTATGTGTTGAGCCTAGAAATAACCCAAACTTATTTGAATAATTCTAGCACAATTTTGCAATGACAGTATTGACCAAAACATCCAAACTTTGTTTACTTTTAATAATCTTTCCCATCCTTATTAAAAAATTAAAATTTGAAAAATTTTCGTTGTGAAGTGCATCAATTATCAAAGCATACTCGTATTTTATATCCTATGTTGTCCTACAAAGCATTTAGATCTTTTTCTAAAGTATATAGTGATGTCTGAGGATCATCTACATTCAATGCCATCATTGGAATCAACAACATCACTGGTATTAGATGGTCTACACTTTCGTGGATAATTATACTAGAATTATATAGTTATTCCCTATAACCATATCTTCATAAAAGTCAATGCTATGGTCTAAACTCAATTTCAAACAAGAATACAAGTAATAAAAATTGACAATCCAAAAGAATACTTTAAAAGAGAGTTGGGCACATATCTTAAAAAAGAGAAAACTGTTCGTCATAGTTCATGGTTGATACCCCTTAACAAAATGAGATAGCTGAAATGAAAAACAAATACCTTTTAGAGGTTATTCAATCCCTCATGTTCATCGCTCAAGTTCCCAAGTTTTTCTAGAATGAAGTTGTTCTAACTAAAACCTACCCCATCAATAGAAAGTCATCTCGGTTTCTCAACTTTCAAACACCCTATAAAATCATGTTTCAAGTCTTTCCTACCACACTGCTTCTATTTACTCTATCTATCAAAGTTTTGAGAGTTTAGTTTTTACTCACATACACAACCATCATAGAAACGAACTTGATCCTAGATCAATCACATGCATCTTTGTTGTTGTACCACTCAAACTAAAAGGAGCAAAAGTGTTATTCACTTATTACGAGGAAGTTTCACAATTTCATAAATATTATTTTTCATGAAAACCAACCATACTATAAAATTGATATTCAATGGGAGAAACATACACATGAATACCAACTTTGGGACTCCACCAGTGACCCTATCTTCAACAATACCTCAGAAGATCCTCATCCTCTTCCAACTAAACCCAATCAAATTCACGATGAGACATCCAAACCAACTTAGTCCCTAGACTAATGGATCCTTGATCAAAATTCCATATACCTCTAAGACCACCACTTACTCAACCCACTACAAAGACTAAACTATGTGTCTACACCAAGAGAAACAAGAATCAAGATGAGAAAGAGCCGCAGCCACCAAATCAAGGCTATGAATCCAGTTCAGATCCAGAACCCCAAGATCTTCAGGTAACATAAGATCATATCCCCTTCTGAAGGTTTGTATAGTGATGATAGACCTATTACATTGAGAAAGTAGAAAAGAGTATGCACTGATCATCCATTACAATTTTGTATCAGATAAAGGTCCTATCATCAACTCACCAGGCCTTTATTATCAATATTTTTTTTTGAAATACAGAAGACGGTAAATGAAACTCTTAAAGTACCTAAATGAAGAGGTGCAATTATAAAGGAAATCTGAGCCTTCTAGAAGAATGGGACATTAAAAATAATAGAATTACCATATGGGAAACAACCAATTTACGGTAAATGGGTCTTCAAAGTCAAGCATAATGCTCATGGCAGCATCAACATGTTCAAAGCCCGCATAGTAGCCAAAGGCTTCACTCAATCTTATGGAATCGTTTATTAGGAGATATTTCTACCTTTGGAAAAAACTCAACACAGTTTGTATACGGATGTCTCTTGCAGCAACTCTGGATTGGCTAAAAAACTCAACACAGTTTGTATACGGATGTCTCTTGCAGCAACTCTGGATTGGCTACTGTTTCAACTAGATGTGAAGAGTGTCTTTCTAAACGGAGAATTGGAGGAAGAAATCTATACAGAAAAAACCATAGGGCCTTGAAAATTAAGTCATGACCAAATAAGTTCATAAGCTAAGAAAATCTCTATATGGTCTAGAATAATCTCCAAGAGTGTGGTTTGGTAGTTCATTGAAACAATCAAAAAGTTTAGATATAATCAAGGCCAAACATATTACACCATGTTTGT
>NW_019014635.1:433874-452922 GCF_000150535.2 Carica papaya
ATGAATTGACGATTCCCTCTTTAGAGCCTATGAAGATTTTCTATGATAATCAATTTACAATATGCGTAGCGAAGAAGCTAGTTCAATATGATCAAATAAAGCATGTTGAGGTTGATAAGTAAAAAACAATCAGTAGCATCCATGAGTAGCGTTGAAGCTGATTTAGAGTCTTAGCACATAACATCTATGAAGGAATGTAGCTATAAAGCACATTCTATGAATCGAGGATTCCCTTTTTTAGAGCCTATGAAGATTTTCTACGATAATTAGTTTACAATAAGTATAGTGAAGAACCTAATTCATCATGATTGAATAAAGCATGCTGAGATCGATAGACACTTTGTTAAAGAGAAGATAAAGATGGACAATATCCTTCTGGTACATCCAGGCCTACCACCATAGAGCAAATATCTTCACCAAAGCATTACCCAAGAAGAATTTTGATGACCTTAATTCAAGCTAGGTTTGCTCAAAATTACAAACCAGCTTGAGGGGGAGTATAAAAACCCTTATCTAATCTGGGGGGTATCTTCAGGTATCTGCCAATTAAGAAGCAGAATAATTCTCTTCCATAATGGGGACATTTGCTCTTTATAGGACTGATTCTATTGTGTATACTTTCTTTTCTGTTTCTTTCCTAACAATCTTCTATATGTACCTAGCTGCTGTACACTGCTGGAAATGAATAAAAATACACAGATCTGATTCCAGAATACTTCAGATTACAATTAGGGCAATCTTCTTTTTGCACTTACCCTTAAAAAACAACCTTTATATAATATGAAATCATGATAAATTTGAAGTAAATCTGTAGGTTGATCAACTATAAATTTGATGAGATTTTACTACTAACAGATAAAAGTTTAATCCTACAGGAAAAAATCTTCTGAACAAGAGATCATATATAATAGATTTAGTATGTCCTATGTCATATAGAAACAGGAGGATAACGTCTACCTAGTGTTTACAACGAAAAGAAAAGATTCAGTATGTCCTTTGCCAAATTTCTCTGGCAGCATCTAAAGGAAAGATTCAATTATTGAGGACCACTCATCTTCAAACATTTTCAGCCAAGGAAATTAGTAATCTATGATCCAACAAAAACAGGTTAATAATGACTTACAGAAAGAGGGCGCAACAGACTACTTGCAACATGAGATGGAACAGTCATGACCACACTTTTGCTCTGCAATGAAACCAATCCTTCTGGAGTTTCATACGTCAAACAATATCCTCGATTGTTTAATTTAATAATACTTGAAAGCTTCCAAGATAATTTAACTTTGCTACCCAACCTGCCAAATATAAAGCAACTAATAAAAATATTTTATAAGGAGCTGATTTCTGAGGTGGGAAACCATCAGAAAAGTGCTCTACAAGGCAGTTAAAAATGATGTTGGTCCATAAAGGGTATCTATTTTCTAAAACATTCAATCAACAAGCAACATCACCTTGCAGAAATTGCCTCAGGCAACATTGTGAGTCCCTTCCTGAAAGATCCAACTGTTTGTCCCTTTGGTTTTGGCAGACGCCTGCACATTAACAAAGTTAGTGCTTTTGAGCATATAAAAAAAGAAAACAATACAGGCCTCAAAGCAAGTGTATATTATTACGGGTCACGCGGTGGCTTGACAGTGTTATTTCTCTCCTGGATTGCTTTAAAAGCGCCTCCAATAATGCTGCCACCAAGCTGTTCCAGTCTCCAAACCTTTCCAAAAGCTGCTTTCATGCTAAGTTTTGAAGGATCACCCGCATAAACACCTGTATAAACAACATTGACTGGTTTAGAAACCCTGATCTCTTTGGGAAGTGAAACAGACACATGTTCTGATAGTTGAATGCATCTCAGTCAAAAGATACAATATTTGCGCAGCTCATTTATCACCAATCCATATATTGTCCTGCTTATTTTATACAGCATTAAAAATACAAATTCATAATGCTAACCATAGCCAGTAATGAGATATGAATAGGGATTGTTTATCGTCATTAATATTGTTCAAACAAAATTGACTCGATAATCATGGAAAAAGATTGATATAAAATCCAGTTTCCAGCGTCTGCAAGTGCAATCTATTTCAATTTCCACTATCAGTCATGTCATGGCTGCCCTCTGAAATTGCCTACTCAAGATGATGCAACAGCTTCAATCATATGCAAAAGCATATTTCTTTTCAATTCTGGGTAATGAATAAGAAAGTTTTGCTTTTCGTGCACCCATAAAAGATAGCATGTAGCAATAGAAGACGTTCTGCAAAACTCATAACAAGGAACATGAAGCATCAAACACACATAGCATAAACAAACATGATAAATGATTGATCAAATATTGTTATAAAAAATGTGTCATGTATGGAGTAATTGACAAAAAGCTGTACAGCATGTACTACAAGATACTGAACCGTTCCAGGGTTGTCAGCGCTATGGATCCTTAACCATCACCTGAACAAAATGGCTCAATTAGTCGCTCAAAAACCTCATCCCCAAGGTTGCGGCGAACAAACTCTTCAACAGATTCCTCATGACCCTGTAACCTTTGTCAAAGTCGAAAATAATGAGTAAATTCAGTCAATAAGAGCATATATACATGCGTTTCTAGAACTAAATCTTTTCCAAAATAAATCTAAACAAAATTACAAGAAAGTTGAGCACAAACTGGAGGAGCAGGGCGAATTCCAATGGCACCAAATCCAGCCCTAAGCTTTCCACCAAAGCTCATCAAGTCAAAGAATGGCAAATCAGTTGGCTTTGCAGGCACTGGCCTTAATTTCCCATTCCAAAAAACAAAGCGAGGTGCATTAGGGTCCCCTAGTACCAAATCATCCTTCAAGCCACTATCTACCTGCAAAGCATGCATATAATCCCAAAAAAGTAAATGAAAAACGACCCAGCAGCGAGCTAACAGCAGCACAGCCAAGAACCCTGACTACCATGGAAGAAATAAAATGCTCACAAACACAATTATTCGTAGGTAATATTTTTTTTAAAAAAAAAAATTTCTTTTGCACATCAAGTTTGTGATGTTATTAGCGTTGCTACATAATAAATCATGACATTAAATGTTTGAACTCGAAATAGCAATTCCATTGTACAGTTCAAGTCCACAGTAAACAGACAGTTTTATCACTCTAACAAATGTCTCGATTTCAATAGTAAGTTCAAGAAATGGTAAACTAATCGCCATAACCAATTCACTACTCCTGGAAAAAGCATCAATGCATTACGTAATTAGTTAAAACCAAAGGAGAAATCTCAGAAACGCACCACCATGGTGAGAATAGGATCAGACGGCTGGAAACTGTTGGGGCCCTCTTCCCAGAGGTACCCGTCCCTCTCAACGGTGGTTATGTTGCCGCCGACGCGGTCTCTGGCCTCGGTCACAATCACATTGGAAGCAACATCACGGTGCTTCGTGGCAAGTGCCTGCGCGATGCAGAGGCCACTAATCCCACCCCCGACAATTACGCAGTCCGCCGTGGGGATACCTCCATCGTCGATGTTCGATGGCGAGATGGTGGAGCCCTCCGCGATCGAGCACTGGAGCCGGAGAGAACTGTTGGTTTTTACTCTGAGGTTGGATGTGGAGATTGAAGGGAAAAGGGAGTGCCCTGTTGGCCGTAGCACAGACAGCTCCATAAGAGCCGCCATGGCGGGGTAGAGAGAAAGAAGCGAGGAAGGAGACTGCGTTTGATTTGGTTGTTTGTTACTGCCTCTACGCACAGCATTTGCGAGTAGAAACAATTATCAGATTGCGTTGATTGGGTTTGTTATCCATAAGGGCAAATCTTGGGTGTGCACGCTCATACCTCTTATGCGTCCATTTTCGATATTTGGTTTTTGAACAAATTATAAAACATGAATGATTTACATGGCAATAAATAAAATTCAACTTTATTTGCTAAATAAACAAAAACATAACTGAAAATATGATAATTCAAAAAAATTACTATAACATTATTAATAGTCCATAATCAAAAAGTGGTAATAATATTAAAAAAATATATTTTTTTTTTTGGGTAATATCCAAATATACTCATGTCAATAAAAACTAAAATCATTAATAAAACTTTAATAAAATTAGTCAATATTAATTTATAATGATCTTTAATTCTAAATGTCATTTATACCCTTTTCTGTTCTTACGAGAATCTCTTGAGTTGCTTAGAAATTTTAGGAAAACTGAGAGTTTGGTTATTTTGTTATTGAGGATTTGGTTACTTTTGCAATTTAATTACATTCATTTGCTTATGGATTTTTTTTTCTTCTTCTTCTTGCTTTTCAAAATTACTACTTGGTAATCTTTGAAATTTTGAAATTGAATTGAGCAGAAGGGCAATATCGTCAATTACAGATTGACCCCTTCGCAGTGCGCGCCATGTGTGTATATATATATATATATATATATATTAGAACTGCTAAGTCGTTTAACCGACAGACCATTAATTACTTCATACTTTCATAACAAACCATTTCATTTTCCCGCTTCCTTTTGTTCTTCGCTTTCGCGCTCCTCCAAAGTTTGAAATCTACTGTCTCTTCTCACCACCTCGAAGTTTGATTATTCTCTTCTCTAGATCGTTAGTTTTTTTGGTGGTTCTAATGAAGTCTCTCACTAGAGATCTCCTGAAATATGAAGTTGGAGCTCCGTGATGTTCATTTGCAAGCAAACTGTAAGGGTTTCTTTTTTTTTTTTTTTTTATTGAATCTCACGTATCATGCTGTGAAACTTGTTCAGTTCCACTTTGCTTTAAGATTATTATTTTTTTTTCTTTTTTGAGTCCGCATTTGGAATACTAGTATCCAAATACAGGATACTCTGTGCTCTGCTTTCTATGTCATTTTTTGGGTTCCTCAGTTTTCCGGACATCTTGCTCATTACCAAATGCGGGCTGTGATTTTAAATCTGAAACTTCTCTATATTTTGATTGTTCCAATTTGCAACTATTATTTGTCTTCCTGCAGATTTTTCTCTTGAATTTGTCGGTGTTGATTTCTAGAAGCAGGTAAATTCTGGTACTAGAAAGAGACCGTGATATTAGGGTTTTGCTAATCCACGTTCTACCATTCTGATTGTCATTGGAATTCTTTTTGAAGGCATTTTGTTCTTGTTTTTTCTTTTTATTTGTTAAATACACCATCATATGATTGTTTTATCCAAAATTTTGCAGGCTTCTTTCTCTAATTTTACTTTCGCATTTTTTTATGTTGGTGGAAAAATTGAGGGCGATTTGGTATTGTATGTTTATAATATAATGGATAAAACTGAACTCTTGTTACTTATAGCCATAGTTTTGAAATGATCTAGTTGGGTCTAATATTCTGCTTCTCTGGTTCCAAAATATTCAATCGGTTAAGTAGACAGTGACACTCTTGTTTTCTGGATGATTTGTACTAAGATAAATGAGGTTGAGAGATGTACTACCTCATGTTTGCTTCTTCATAGAGATTATGTTCCCTTGTTAACTGTCAAGTTGCTGGTTTGCAGCGTCTAATGTTCTTGGTTATGTGAGTTCTTAGGTCTCTTTGCACAGATGGAGGTTGATTTGCAACAAAATTTACAAGGGGTAAGTATCTAAATACGTTTTAATATTTGACTGGTTATAGAAGGTGTATATGCTTCCTAGCCGCTGTTGGTTGGTAAAAACATTTATTCTATGTTCCTGTATATTATTCTCTTTGCTTAGGGATAAATTTATGTATACTGTAACAAGATGCATATCTGTTATTTCCCGAGACTGATAAACTATCAACATAACTTTTAGTTGATGGCTCTGTCTATTTGTCTTAGTCTTGTTTGATTATGATTTAGTAGTTAATTTTACTTGCTACACTTGCATATGTCAATCTATAAATTTGATGGTTGAGCTTTACTTACAACACCTGTAATGTACAATTTGTAAGGTCTGTGAATGTGTTTGTTCATGTGCAACTGTCCTTGGTCCTGAAATCTGCTGCAAATTGACTTCAATTCATTATTCACTAGAATTTATGCAAATCACAAATTGTGTGGATGTGCATATGGTCTTTCAGATCTGCAGATCTTCTGCAAATTAAATGTCTGACATTTTTGTGAAACTGTTTTTTAGGACCAAAGGAATGACTACCAGGGCTTTGGAAGTGATTATCAGCCTTCTAGTCAATCTAGAAAGATGTCAGTAGGAGTTATGGCTGATTCATTTGCTAAGAAAGTTGGAATGAAGGATCAGATTATTGTGCCAAATACAGAGATGTTGAATACTGAGTCAGAACCAAAACATAAAAATGAAGGTCTCACAACTGCCATAAAACGGAAACAAGATGAGGCTCATGGGCAAGTATCCTCTCCATGGATCACTACCAGATCCTTTTACCAAAAAGTTCCAACTTCGGGTACTGATCTTTCCGTGAAGCAAACTTCCAGTTTACCTGGTGCTGGTGTGAAGCAGAAGAAGCCTAATGGAGTAAAGCATGCACCATTCACATATTCAGTAAAACTTTTTGCAAATGAGACCTCTGTGTTACAGTCTGTTGATGCTAAGCAGGACAAAGTTAATGGCATAACCAACAAAATGAATGGAGAGAAGGGAAGAATTCCAGAGAGGGTCGAGGAATTCACATTTGCAGCTACACAGGAAGTCCTTGTGCCGCAAAAGGCTGTGAATGTGATGAAGGATAATACAGACAAGGCAGAAAACAGAGGTACTGAGGCTTTGAGAATGAAACTTTTGGAGATTCTGGGTACTGTTTCTTCCCCAAAAAGTCAGTATTGTAATTATCAGGACCATAAGGTTGGAGCAAGTAACTTGGATTCAGCTCAAGTTGTCAACCGAGAGGATGCAAAAAATCTCAAGCCTAGACAAAATTCAGATACAATAGAAATGGATTCTGGAAGTCCTGTCCCTGCTGTTAACAGACCAGTAACCAGGTCTTTGCTCCACAAGAGAGCTGCAAAAAAAGTGCAGCCAAGCAAATCTAAACTTGGTTCATCTTCTAACTATAAGGGGAGACAACAAGAGAAGAACATTTTCTCTTTCCAAAAAGAATATCAGTGTAAACTTGATAATGCTGCCGGTACTAGGTCTAAGAGGAAGAGAAGTCAGAGAAAGGATGCATTTAAAAGAGGAACAGTTTGCTTTACTGGAGAGGATGGTGCAGATTGGATTCACAAAGAAAATTATGGCTGGAAAACACCACGAAGTACCAAAAAAACATCCTCATTTAAGAAAACAGGAAATCACAATGTTACGCCTCCTGTGGATAATAGTGATTTCCAGGAAGCACAAAATACCATCCAAGAAAGAGAATTGAATCAATCATCTGTTAGAAACAAGGAAAATCAGCAAAGTGATTTGGATAGTCCCGCTTCAGCAGAAAAAGGGCACCAGGAAGAAAATATTGCTAATACATCTCTTAAGAAGTTTATGGACTTGCAAAATGATTTAGAAAGTCCAACATTTGGAATTAAAGCTCCCAAATCAATCCCTTCACCCACCTCCATGGCAGAAACCGTCCAAATGGAGGAGAGTGATCTCAGTCTTCCACCAGAAGAGAGAAGATTTAGTTTGGAAAATATATGTTCCATCAGGACTTTCAAAACTTCAAAACAATTTGATTATGAATCAAGCCCACAAATAGAATTATCTGTATCCTTTTGCTATTGTGAGAATTTGAGTACGATAATTAGTCTCCAGAAGTGTGTATGCTCTAGTATAGTCTTTTCTGCTTTTGCCTTCCCTTATTGAACTTCAGGATGACTTAGAGAAGTTCCAAGATTATGCAGCAAAGGAACAGACTCCAGTCAAGTCAAGAAAGGGTGCAGAAGATAACCTGTCTGAATCATCTTTAGGAGAGGGACTTCAGGTTCACTTGCAAAAGTTTCAAGATTATGCAGCAAAGAAACAGACTCCTGTCGAGTCAAAAAGAAAGTCCAGATGATGGCCTGTCTGAGTCATCATCATCATCAGGAGACTCCGACAGCTCTAAAGAAGGTTCACTTATTATTCAATGATATTACTGTACACTTCTAATCACTATTGCAAACATGCAGAACTTCACTTATATGGTGGATATTTTTATTATTAAATAGGTTCATTTTTGTTTTATAATGTATTCTGAGGTGCTGCACAAGCATGGCATCTTAGAGCATCAGAAACACTTTCCTTGTGATGTTTCTGGAAGCCTTTTTTGACATTTATGGTTATATCATGATGAACCCAGCTTCTATGATTTGCATATTATCCCAGAGGGGTCTACACTCTTCAACTAAAGAACAATAGGTAGCAACAATTCTAATTCCTTGTTTCATATTTTACTTTCAATTATGGTAGGATGTTAACGGATTTTTCCCAATTTATGCAGTCAGTAAATGCAAAAGGCTCTGTCCTTTCCGTTAGTACCCTGGTAGAGTCCCTACCGTTGCATCTACTTGCAAGATGATTAACATAGAAATCCATAAAAGATTTTGAGTGTTTTGTTTTCGAGTTTCCTTGTCTTTAACTATTTTGGATACAATTAAGACTTAGCAAAGAGAACCCTACAATTTCTAAAATTTTCAAAACTTCGATAATTTCCGTCCATCTCTTTCATAGATTAGAAATAAGGATTTATACAATAGACATGATAGTAACAGTTTCTCTTTTTAGCAGGATGTAAAACTGCTACAACTGCCTATGACAACTGCTAACTACAGAAACTGCTAGAATTGCATATTATAATTGCTACAACTGCTTAATCTTATCTTCCTAGGCTTAGTCAACTCTAAGAACTACTTGACAAAATTTATTCCCATACAAACTGCCCATGTACAAAATATAACACCTACAAACACATATAAAACACCCAAAGACCTAAAGATAATTTGTTCTGAACAACAAAAATTTTCTTCCTCCTTTCATACACTTTGGCAGATGGCATTATTTTTTGGTGTTTAAGATCCCTAACATCTCATAACATTAGCTTGCTATGTTGTTTTTGGACTTAAAAGCTTGTTAATTTTCTGAATTATAGTTCTGATTTTATCATTGTGGAAATGCTTCTGTTAAGTTATTTACTTGTTGAGACTTGAGTTCAATTTCTTGCTACGAGGTGTAGGCAGCTTTACTGGTTTGAGGCAGGATATCCAGTTGACAATCCTCTTTTAATATATTTGCAGTTTCCTTAATTCACTATATTTCATTTTCCTGATTTCTTCCAACATCCCATTCCTTCCCATCACTTCTATGTTGTAATGCATTCACAAGGTAGGATGTGTTTTTATGAACTTGAGTGCTACTGCCATTATTCTTTTATTTTAATTTAAATTGTTGAATCAAGCATAGCTTCTTGAATATCTGATCTTGAAATTGTGATGGGTGCATCTGACAGAACTAGAGCAGATAAGTAGCCAGTTACAAATAAGGGTCAAAAAACAAACTACCGATATCTCTAGCAGAAATATAGTTCCTAAGCAGCAAGAATGAACTTTTAATCCTGAGAAGAAATACTCTGATGCATAAGAAAAACGTGAGATTGTTTTTGCCCCTACTTCCAGGAGGCCCATGTCATACCGATGTTGCCACTATGGATCACCTTTTGATTCAAGTACTTCATGCCATATGCATGTCTTATACTGGATTTTTGCAGTACCTGTCGGTGATCATTTTGTAAAATTCTTTGTTGCTTGTCCATGGTCATATCCCCTTTGATGATTCTGCTTCCACAAGCATAAATACCATTCTCATTTCCTTTTTTGTTACAAGTAAAAGAACTATCACTGTAGCATCCATGATCTGACTGTCTTATAACTTTTGGATTTTTGGGTACAATCTTTCAAAGAAGTGATCAGACAGCTTGATTGAATATAAGCTTGAAACCACTGCAATGAATATGATACCGGCACCTTTGTGTTGTTCTATTCTATATATTTTCTTCATTCCTTCCCTTTTTCTTCCTCCTAAATTTTAGTCACCAAGTTGACTTTATCCAATGGTCATGAGCAGGTCAGAGGGAAAGAGGGACCTTTTCAGGGAATTGCTCCCCAGAGAAATCAAAATTCATGCTTTCTCCAACTAAAACGGTCTCAGATCTTAAAGGAATTCGGATTGATGAACTTAGTCCCAACTTACCCTTTCCAGAAGGTAGAAATCCACTTACAAATATTTATCTTACAAATATGTATCTCCTGCTCTTCTTATCTGTAAATGAAAGTTCATTTTTCATGTCTTTCTGACAAAATGAGTAGGGGTTCATGAAAATGATTGCTTAGCAGAATCTTCAGAACAGGATCAAGAGGATGGCTTGGGAAGGTTCTTTTTTTTTTCTATGCTGAGAACATTGGAAAATTTTCCTATGAATGCCATCTTTCTCCAGTACGTTCTCTTGGTGGTTGAGTGTAGCTTTCTTGACAATGTTTCAGCGCTGTCACAATATTGGCCTTAGCTTTAGAGAACTTTGAGAGAAAACTGGCATCAGCAGCAAAGAAAAAGTCCTCTGAAATTCTGATTTCTGTTTCCAATGGGATAAAGTTGCAGCTACAGAATGCTGAATTCCAGATCCAAACAGATCTGTAGGTACTTCCAACTGACAGATATTCTCATATGTGATACTAATTTCTCAGGTGTGATCTTGATGATCTTTCAGAGAGAACCTGACTAGCCTCAGTAACTCAAAGAGAAAACATGTGGAAACAAGATTGCAAGGTAGAGAATTAGCATAATGACATTGCATTGACTTTTAACTGAATTTTGTGAAGTCCTACTCAAACCTGTGTGACAGTCAAATTGCGTTTGCCCCTGTTCTTCCTTTTTTTCTTATCTGAAGGAGGGTGTCTTTGTTCTTGACTTTCCGTAGGTAATTTCTGAAAATGGCAAAACTGACTGTGATAGTATGCAACAGTACCTGTTAAGCCCTTGAAATTTGTTGAGAATGTTATATATTCTGAGCACTTGATTTATGGAGTAATGAGTTTCTGTTATACTATATACATGGTGAAGATTACTTGGTCAAGTTTTTGCTATCCTAGCGTCTGGAATTCCCATGTTTAAGATAGGTTGAGGGTCTGGGTTTCAATTTGGTGATTGTGTTTCTTATCAAGAAAGTTCTATGATTTGTACTTCTTTGGAAATCACAACCTTAACTGTGAGATAAAAACTACTTTGAGTTTTTAACAAAAATAATTTATTTTGTGAATAATGTTTACTCGGAAATGAAAATAATGTCAATCTAGCTGCAGACTATCATAACATTACTCTTTTACCATTTAAATTTACTTATATGTTTATGTTGATTTCAAGTACCATAACAAATGCTAATAGTTATATATGCTGAATTATTCTGGTTTATTAGGTCTTAAAATTTGTTTCTTGGGTCTTGCTCCACAGTGTACACTTACAATCTTTACATGCGGTATGCATATCTTGGCTTAAACTATTGGGTACAAAATGGGTCACCTACAAACAAAGTAATTTCTTTAACTTGATGTGCAAGTGCGGTTCTCTAACTTTGAACAATTATAAGTGTATTACCAATGTTTCCTAGTAAACCGTTCTCATAGGGGTTTTATTATTATCATTTCTGAGATCTATTTCTGCTCTTAAAATTCTTCTCTTCCTAATGTTGAAATGGTGATTTGCACTTTCTTTTGAAAAAAAGAAAATTTTGCAGAACAAAAGGAACGTTTTAGGTTATTACATGAAAAGTTTAAGGAAGAGATTAGTTATCATATCCAGGATTGCAGAAGCATCATTGAGGGGTTGGAAATGCAAAAGATTGAGTTGAAGGGAACTCAAAAAAAGCAAAGTGAGATCTATCATTGTCTTGAATGTGTTTTTTAACTCCATACATGTTTGAGTAAATTGTTGCTTTTATTTTCCTAAAAGTGATTCAATTGACAAAAATTATGGTAATCACAATCTTTTGGCCTTTTATGAACACCACGGGCCAAATTATGCTGGTACATTGTTTTTTTATCATGTGCTTTGGAATGAGATATGAATGGTTTATTTTGATCAAGCTTCTCTCTATGAAGATTTTCTAATCAACTGATGGACTCTATAGAATTTATTATATATTATTGAACATTTGGATATCAAGGAAAAACGATTTAGGACAGTTTCTGCACAAGGCTGATAAATGTTAGTTATTTCAAGTGACAGAAATCTAGTCACAAGGTTAAGTGGGTAGGAGTTGGTTAGTTGCAGAAAGTCTAGATACCCTTACTTTAAAGAATTATAGGTGGGAGCATAAAGAACAAATTTTCTAATAATAGTTAACTGCTAGGCAAACTGCACTTTTAGGAATTCAATCTAATACATTTATGCTACCAAAGTACACTTCAGCGCCATCTGAGTGCATCCATTTAATTTAGTTAGTAATACTAGTCGCCTGGCCTCTTCAGCAGCCTATTCTCATTTCTTATGTTCACTCATGGAGGAACCTCAGAAGTGGTGCAATTTGCTAGTTTTGCCGCTGGCATGTCTATCTTTGGTAATATGATAGTTTTGCCACTAGTATGTTTATTGTTGGTAATATGGCAAAATTTATAATTTGATTTGGGATATCTACGAAGAGTGGATTCAAACCAGACTTGACATGCACTAATGTATGTTACATTTAACTAGCTTTCATAAACTTCATGACTACGTACATTTGGCATTGTAACAATGCTTCATCAGAAGAATTTTTTTCTGTGATATTTACAGAAACATCACATAAGAAGCTTATCTCCCAATTGGAAGAAGCAGTTCAGAACCAACTTGATGACGCCCACAGAAGAATCACAGCTGTTAACGAGGCATGTTCTCTGTTTATTACGTATTATCTGATACTATCGAGCCTAATTCTGGAAGGAAGAGTGATCACTTATGGAAGTGTTGTTTGTATAATGTGCATGTCATCCTATTTCATTGCAGTTGGCCAGAGGAAAGATGCTCCAATTGAAACGAATATTAGGTCAGTGCCTAAAAGAGGGTATCCTGGATTGACGTGAAGACTTCCTCTGGTAGAAACAGACGTAGATATCTTTGTTGATGTATGAGAGTTGATGGTGTCTAATCTTTTGCGTCTAATAGGTCTTCAATCTGGTAGTTGCGTTAGTATTATGTCCCACTCTATAAGAGTTGCTATTTACCTCTCAAATGATTTTGGAATCACTTACTTAAGCGTACAAAAACAAGTTCTTTATAGTATTGTTGAAATTGAATTCTTTTGTATCCATGGTTTTGTTTATGCTTTGCTTTTCCATATGTAGTTAGAGTCAATCTCTAAGATACTACCTGAATTAGATTTTTGATATCGCGACGTGTTTATCTGGTAAATGGGCTCAAAGTTGCAATGGAATTGAATACATATAATGGACTAATAAGGTCAAAATCATGGATCGGCCTGTATTGGAATTCTGTATATGATGTCATCTCTAATGTCTATGTTCGTATGAGTCTGGCCATAGACATGTCAGTTATTGCACGTGAGTACGCGTGGGTTTTTACTACACTGGTTGGTGTGGCATTTCTGCTCACAGCCTTGTACGATGTACCTTTCACTTCATATTTGCTTGAACATTAAAGCCGGTGATAAGTTGTAGCGCCTCATATTGCTTGATTTCTGGCTTGACTCATTTTTTTTTCTATAATTATAATTTACTTGGAACAGTTGCGTGGTGGAATTAGAGTAGAATGGAGGGGTGTCAGCTATGTCGTCCTTTGGTTGTGATTCAGTGGCTAAAATATTTGTAGGGTCTTGGTGACGTGCCTGCGAGTGGTGCTGGGAGTGGGTGATGTGTTGGAGACTCTGAAAATCCACGTAGGCCAAAGAAAGTGGAAACCTGAGGGGGGAAAAGATTAATTACTACAGTAGCACTCAGCTCCGGGAGCATATTGTACATGAGAATTTGGTACAATATCTGACGCCAAAAACTGCTGATTGGGGTAGGTTTCTAATTTCTTTCCTCCTTATCATTGTAGCTGTCTTGTCCGTCTCCTCATTGGTAGTGTCGTTGTCCGCTTGGTGAACGGACTGGCTGAGATTTTGCTTCGTCACTCGAGTCTTGTGTGGTAACAGGAAAAAGTTCGAAGACAAAAAACATGAGCACGTGAATCCCACGCCTTCACGTGAACAACACGCTTTTTTCCATCCCCAAGTTCCTATTCCACCGGTTCCGACTCTGATTGGATTGGATGCTTTAAGGATGTTGACCCGTGGAAAACTGTCTCTACAGCTGGGGGAAAGATACCGTAAATGCCCTTCGCCATAAATGCTATTTCAAACATATAGATGTTGGATATGTGGGTCCCTCCCTTCCCTGCCTATTCTTCGGGAGTGGGACCCCAACACCACGTGGGTACTTCAAAATGGGCTTTAGAAAGCTCTTGCAATAGAGTGTAGGTTGTGTCCTTGTCACAGCCTCCGACTTCAAATCGAAGATAACGAAAACGATGCCCCGATATGGCTACACCTTTTTGTTTTGTGTCCACCAAATTAAATAATAGTATACATCGGCTTATGTGGGCTGGCTTAGATTTTAGAAAAAGCAGAATTTTCTTTTGAAAAAATTTGAAATTTTGTTGAATGACAATTAATGTACATAAGTAGGATAACAATGAACGGGAGTGTAACAAAAAATAGTAGGTTAACTATGTTATAGAAATTCCTAGTTGAAGAATTATCCAATGTATAAATTTGATCAAGAATTTTTATAAAACTGTATAATAACATTTTTCTTGATTATTAAAATGTGAGAAAAATATTTAAATCTTTTCTCACATACCTTAATTGATTTTTGAATAATAAAGCATATATTTTGACGAGTAATAGTTAGATACAGGTTATGCCCAAGTAAACTTTAATCATTCATTTTTCTTTGAAATATTTAATTTATTATTTGAATTTAAAACTAATATAGTTGTTCTAGCATTAAAGTCTTTGATATTGAATAAAATTTTTTCATATCAAACATGGTTGTTAGAAAATTAATTCTTTGCATACAAAATATCTAGTAATTTTTATTTTCAAGTGTTTCCATAAGTATAAAATTAATTTTTTTTTTCCTACAAAGGAGGAAGAGGAAACAAGCGAATGACAAAAACAAACAATCACGCCATCAATCTACCATAGGTAGCGTCACAATATCCAAACATTAATTGTTCGGAGAGTGGATCAACCTCTTAAGGCCAAAGGAATTTCATTTGTCCAAGAAACCAAGCGATCAACATAACTATTTCCCTCCTTGTAGATATGTGAGATCTAGATATCTCACTCTCGTTGAATAAGCACTCAAAGGTAACTAGATCGATTCATATCTATCTACAATGGTATGTATGGTTTATGAGAGTTTATTTAAGAAATTAGGAGTATGTCTCAATAATGAGCTTCCACATCCTAGTAGCTTAAGCTAGTTTAATACACTCCATGACCCTATAAAGCCTTGTTTGAAGAGTATTACAGGTACCAATATTATATATAGAGTCATCAACCGATTAATCCTTATCGTCATGAATGATGCCCCGGAAGTGGCATGTCCTAAATCATCATTAGTCTAGCTATCTGTGATCTTGAACCAATTAGGATTGGGAGCCTTTCAAACCACCTAATAATTGTTGACCACTAAGCAATATTGCTAGCTTGATATTCCAAAATCAAGCGGATATTCTCAAAGCTCATTAGTCGAGCTAAATGCTCAGTAAGCTCGAAGGCTCTTGTTCCTATTTTTCTGGATAAGCCATCTAGTAATGGGAAGCTCACTTTCCAATTTGCTATACCATGCATATTAATCTTCATATTTAGGTTCCAAAAAAATAACCTATTAAAAGGAAGAGAAAAAAAAATATGTTAAAATATTTAAAATCAATTATATCTATTTAGCCATGGTATAGTCATGGATAGCATGGAGGGTATCCTCTTTATCAGCAGAATATCGTAGCATTTATCATCGACATCAATATGTCTATGTTTCTTTTTATATTAGTAAGCAAGTGATTATACACCATTACCCACATGAAATGGTGAACATGCTTAAGAATATAAAGTCTCCAAATATCTTTCCATTTATTATTCAGTTTGTATTTTGACTGAGAAAAAAAAATCTAATTAGCATTCTTGATGAAAAATTATCATTACTAGTATGTGGCTTGTAAATGTTTATCTTAGATAGACATGAGTAATATGAGTGATCTGAAGATATATCATGGGGAAGAAAGCTAACAGATTGCTCTTACGTATACCACCTATGTGGGGAGAAATACTCCACCACCAATATATCCAACTAACCATGAGGGATCAAGGATTAAAGGATGTAGAGAAGTTGACAATCATCGATTCAGAGTTTTTTTTTTCTAAAACTTAACATCAATCTCATTCCAATATCTCATCTAATTCTGTTCTTAAGGAAAATGGGATTTATGCATGAGAATTTTTCAAGTTATAGATCCATAAAAAGGAAGATAGATTGCCTACTAATCTCATGGAAAAATACTAAACTTTAAAAAACTAGACCTAGAGATTAGATGATTCAATGAGAAGTGTCATCCAAGCTTCATTAAAATTATCTTGTTTTACCTCGACATGCTCTAGATCCTTAAGCCTTCAAACTCTTTGGCCTAGCAAACTCGATTCTAACTCATTACATTAATCTTATGCTGACTCATCCTAAAATCTCAAATAAAGTCTCTAATGAGCTTGTCCATGTCTTTCATTTTGTTACAGGTGTGCTAGATAGTTCACATAATATAATAGAGTATAATAGATAATATGAATTTCGCCAATGTGGTACAGTCAGCACCAGACAGGTGGGGAATCTATTAACCAATGGGTCCTTTCTAAAGCCGTTCAACTAAGCTCTAATATGTCTTCTCATTGTTCTTTTAATGAAGGAGAGGGACCCTTTGATATATAACCGAAATCATAATTTGATGAATTTTGCTCAATTTGTTTAGGTCTTGAGTGGTTGGGTACGAGACATTATTGAAGAAAAAGATTTGTGATTTTGTGAGTTTAATCTTCTAAGTAGAACATTTATAAAAAGCATTCATACAAAATTTTAATATTCTTATTTAGTTAATGAATGCATCAGTAAATAATATATGTGAGATGTTACGACTCTTATGATCAAACTTAAATTATATCTAATCTTTAGATGCGACTCTCTCATGTATGATGTGGGTAGCTTCTAGATACGTAACACAGATGTAGGGTGAGAGTGGGTTTCCTTGGTGAATACCACAAGAGAGAGTAAGCATTAATCATGATTTACATGTTTGTGGTCGTGATGCAATGCATGGTGCATGTAATCCACCTAGTGGGGAACCACACTTTCAAGAGGGTGCTCTTGATGAAACTCTAGTTTAATCTATCATAGACTCTCTCCATATCAACTTTGATAACCATCAAGTCTTTCCTCCCTTTACGCCCTTTCATGATATGAATGGATTTTTGAGTGATAATAACATTATCAATGATTAGACGCTTAGGAACAAAGCAAGCCTCATTAGGCTAGATAAGGAGCCTAATAATATGGTTAAACCTATTAAAAATTATTTTATTCAAGATTTTATAAATCATGTTACACAAGCTAAGAGGCCTAAAATCAACAAAGGTCTTGACTTGACCCTTTTTAGCATGAAGATAATAATAGTATAAGTAATTGCACAAACAACAATCATCTCTTGAAAAACACCTCTAACAAAATTTTGAACCAAGGGCCCACCTTCTCCAAATACTTCTGATTTATATATTTCTCACCTTATGAAGATCTAGTTCTTAGAGAATTTATTCTCTTTATGTAAGTATATACACTTGTGGTTAATTTCTAGTTAAATAATTTTGTTAACTATTATAACTAACTCTATTTTATATATAAGTTTTCTTGCATACACTAACCATTTAGAGGACATATTACTAAGTTAAAAATGCTCGTAAAAATTTGTTGCATGAGCAAATGGAAAGAACTAACAATTTTTCATATTGGGCAAGCTAATTTCTTGCATTCCCCCATTTTTGGAGGCTACTCTACCTCTATTAAAAAAAAAAGACCATTAAACTATAATAAAATAAGTAGATAATTTGGTTGGATAATAAAATAAAAGAAAAGTGAGAAAGATATTTGCTTAATAAAACTTTTTATGTTCTTTTAAGTGCGATTGCATCCTAAGCTTAAGAGAATGATATTCTAAAGTTAAAAAATTTGGTTGTATCTAACAAATTGAAATTTTTTTTTTCTAATTAACGACAGACAAAAAAATTACAAGTATGGTTTTTTTTGTAATTTTAGCCATCTAAGTTACACATACATCTAAACCTTGGAAAAGTGTATAAGGTGGTTTACATTTTATTGAAATGTGAAAATTATTTACTAAGTGATATTAATTAATATAATATCATTTGAGAATAGAATTGCTATAAATATTTATTTTATTGTATTTTTAAGCACTTACAATTTTTGTCAAGAAGCAAAACCTTCAACAAATTAAAATCACACAAAAATTTGAATTCAGAGTGAAAATATCATGGAATAATGGAAATCTTCAATTTAGTCTTCGAAGTTTTGAAGGGAAAAATCCATTTTTTTTCCCTCAAACAAGAACTCTCTCTTCTGAGCCACATGAAGTCTTGTTTTCTGAATCATATCAGAATACCCTATTGAATTTTGAAGCATTTGGTGGCTCATATTTGTGTGTGTGTGTGTTTGTGTACATATATATATATATATAGTGTCATTGAGCTTGTGAGACTTGATCAGCCTTGAAAGGGTAAAATATTTGTTTATAACTAATTAAATTAATGAAGTAGAAGTTGGTCGTATTGAGATACTTAAATAGATTATGGAGGTCAGGAATCATTGCTATCTATCTCTTTCACTTGTATTCGGGTAAAGGATATTGAGAAGGAAGAAACAGGGGGGGACGGGCCCACGTCTCTTAACCTTTCCCTAAAGCAAGAACCCAAAAAAAGAAAAAGAAAAAAAAAAGTTCTACAAAAGTCAATAATCCGTGCGGTCCCAAAAGAATTTCGCCTCCCAATCACTATTATATTATATAATTATTTTTGCGGATATTTATGATATCAATTCAGAAATAATTGATTTCATATTATATTTCTAGTG